>OX030969.1:6171934-6406934 GCA_943735955.1 Piscicola geometra | reverse complement strand
GGTGGTGGTAGTGGGATGGGTGGGTGCAGGGGGTAGTGGACGAACCAGTTTTCACTTCATCATTATCATCATCATCCCCTTCTTCTAGCCCTTCATTTTTAGTAATATTTTTGTAAGATTTTGTTTTGCTGGTTGTTGTAAAGTTGTTGTTGTTGATGTTGTTGTTATTGTCGTTGTTTTGCAAACTGGGTTTTCCCTCGTCTTTAAAGGATGACGTATTTGGCTTCTTTTGTTTTTTCTGGCTGTTTTCCTCATCATCATCATCATCATCATCATCATCGTCGTCGTTTTTAGATACTTTCACAGTCGGTGATCTGGAAAAAATTATTCATTAAATGCTTGAAACATTCAGGCCCTAAAAAGGTTTTTTATGACATTTTTGAAGGTTTATTTAACATTTTTATCTATAAAAACATAATTATTCTTCCCTTATCGACTATTTAAAAATCTGTTAAAAAATTATAAATTATGTACTGTTTTTCTAATTTTGATTTTCGACTTTTCCGTTTTCTGGAATACTTTTTTTAATGCGATCTTTAATCTTTTAAAGTCCTCTGGGCAATCTTCCTTGAGCCAATCTTTCAAAAAACTGAACACACACACACACACACACACACACACACACACACACACACACACACACACACACACACACACACACACACACACACACACACACACACACACACACACACACACACACACACACACACACACAACACACACACACACACACACACACACACACACACACACACACACACACACACACACACACACACACACACACACACACACACACACACACACACACACACCTGCTAATGAGATTTTTAACGTCTGGCAAGCGAAGTCGCAGTAGCTTTTTGTTCGCTGTGGTGGATGGTGATGATGATGATGATGATGCAGATAAATCCAATTAACAACTCTGTCTTTTCCTATCATAATTATGTAGTGCAATTTTTAATTAATTAATTAATTAGAAGGATTAGATGGCGGGTAATTATGAGACTAACACTGATTAAGTGTGTAGTTGGCGCTTGCGTCGTGAATCTGCTATGATTGATGAGACGATTAGCTATTCATCCATCCATCCATGCATCTATCCATCCATCCATCCATGCATCCATGCATCCATCCATCCATGCATCCATCCATCCATCCATGCATGCATGCATGCACCTTCAAGGGCGCATCAGTGATGTCCTCCAGGTTGAGGATGACGAGGATGATTTCGTCGTTTTCGTTGCGAACCGGAGCCACCAAGACGCTGCACAAGAACTTGCTGCCTGTGTGGTCGTTGTGGTCGTTGTTGAGGTTGTTGTGGTCGTTGTTGAGGTTGTTGTTGCAAAATCCCCTTTTTCCAAACCCTCCCTTCCCCCTGACTACCCCCCCCAACTGACCATCCCCCCCCCCCCAACAGACCACCCCCCCCCCCCAACTGACCACCCCCCCCCCCCCCCCAACTGACCATCCTTCCTGTAGTAGGTCACCTCGACCATCCTCTCTTGACTTCCACTCAGGGCGTCGTTGATGAGCTTGATCGAGGTGGAGGAGGTGAGGGGGCCGTGGAGGAAGCTGCATGTGCAAGAGCTGAAGAGGGGGAGGGTGGATGAGGGGGGTGGAGGGTGGGTGAGGGGGATGGAGGGTGGATGAGCGAGGATGGGGGGTGGGTGAGGGAGGTGGAGGGTGGGTGAGGGAGGTGGAGGGTGGGTGAGGGGGATGGAGGGTGGGTGAGGGAAGATGGGTGAGGGAGGTGAGGGAGGATGGGAGAGAAAGGTGAGGGGGATGGGGGAGGGAGGTGAAGGGGGATGGATGAGGGAGGTGAGGGAGGATGGGAGAGAAAGGTGAGGGGGATGGGGGAGGGAGGTGAGGGGGGATGGGGGAAGGAGGTGAGGGGGGTTGGGGGAGTGGCTTTGGTGGGATGAAGGCGAGTGAGAGGATTATTTTTTTTAAAGTTTTTTATTATTTCAGTTCATTCCATTTTGTCATAACTTTTTCAAAAAGTTTTACTTCATCTTGGAAAAATGGGAATAAATATTATCGTTTTGTTTTTATGTTGTCCAGTGAATTGATTACACGGATGTTGGAAAAGGATTAAGTATAAAAAAACAAAACAAAACGGAATAGAAAAAACTAGAAGATTTATGAAGCGACGTCAAAGAAAAGAAGGAGGGTAAGATAGAGTAAGGGAGGGCATCATAGATTTCCGCTCAACCTCTGACCTCCACATGATCATTGTGCGAATAATATTGGAAAGGCCTGGAAAAGAATCAGAAAATGCAAAGAGTTCCTCGCTAACTCCACCTCCCGCCATTTATTCATTTGGACCTTCTCTTCCATCCTCCTCCATCCATTAAACTTTCCTTTAACCCATCCATCTCTTCGTCTTTCTACTCATTTCACCTCCCTCTTTCATCCACTCTTTTGTACCACCCATCTTCCCCCTCTCCCACATCCCCACCACCCTCTTCCACCACCCTCCCCCCTCTTCCCCTCCCACCTCTTCCCCCTTCCTCCAGTACCCTCTTCCACCACGCTCCCTCCTCTTCCACCACGCTCCCTCCTCTTCCACCACCACCCTCCCTCTTCCACCACCCTCCCTCTTTCACCACCCTCCCTCCTCTTCCACCACCACCCTCCCTCTTCTTCCACCACCCTTCCTCCCTCTTCTTCCACCACCCTCCCACCTCTGGAGCACTTCAGCTCTGGAGTAGCCTGACAGACTCCTGAAGCCATCGTTGCAGAAGATGATCGGCTTGTCGTCTACCTTGGCGTTCGCTATCACGAAGTTCCGACCTTTGCGTGCGCGGGAAAAATATCATTTTTTATTTGAAAAACTCGTGATGCACAATCATAAGGCTGTCGATAGAACCACGCTAGGTGTGTACAAATGTGCTTTAAAAACACGCTTATTCGGTGCAAGAATGCCTTGTGTAAGTGTAGTGTGAGGATGAGTGCGTGAATGTTTGTTTATTGGTGTGTTCGTGTATGGCAAGAGCATGATTTCTTTGAGGGAGTTGTTTACAGAAGCGAGAAAATTAAGAATCTATTTCTCGTTCCGCACAATTAATTTGAAAACGTAGTTTTTTCTTTTTTTCTTTCTATTTATTTTGAATCAATATTTTTCGATTTTTTTGCCAATAAGAGAAGGTGTGTGTGTTCAAGTGTGCACGGGTGTAGAGGTTTTTACGTATGTGAGTTACAGATTTTGTTTCAAGAGTTTTTATTTTAAAAAAAGTGCTTTTAGTGTATTTTTTGTTTAGTTTTGAAAAACATTTATAACCTTTAATTATTTAACTGATTATTAAATGTTCGTAATATTCCAAATAAACAAACTTTGTCCATCGAATTTGCGTATGATGGTGTCGATGAATGTGTTCTGGGGGGCGACATGACCCCTACGGATTGGCATGGTGGAGGGGGGTGGGTGAAAGAAGAGGAGGGGTCAGAAAGAGGGGGTTGGAAAGAAGGAAGGGTCTGTAAAAAGGGTTGTGGGACCAAAGGGGGGGGGGTAGGAAGGTAAGAAAAAGAGAAGTCAAAAAACTTGAAATTGAACTAGTTATAGGTCAAGGCAGGCTTTAGTCCAAGGAGAGCAGTAGTGGCTGTTTCCACTTTGAGAAGTCAATGGTCTGGTGCGTTCTCATAGGTTAGTGGAAATAGAACTTTGATCGCAGGTGGTGTAAAAAGGAAAGTTTCAAGAAATTTAATGGTAGGCCAATGAGGGTTGGTGGATTGCTCGAAAAGTTGTTTCTTTTGTTATGTTGATGAGAGAGTTGTCTTAGTGTAGTTGTAGCTGTCTTACTGAAGTTGTGTTGGCGTGGTTCCAGTCGCTGTAGTTGTTTTGAAGTGGGTGTTGCAACCCATAATGATTATGGCATAATCTCATTCTATTTATTCCTTTAAAATGTTGTTCAAAAAACTTTGAAACTTTAAGAGTTCTTTAATCTAAATTTGAGCGATTTATTATTAATCTTAGGTTTCCTGGTTTTTAAATTAGTTTAAACTTTGAACTTCCCTTTAAACGTCCCTTTAAAGTTTAAATGCCACTTTTCTCTAATCAATAATCGAAGATAGAATTAAACAAATCAAAGTGGAAAACAGAAAAATAAATGATAAGTACAGTTTTAGCAAAAAAAACTCAATGGGTGTTCATAGCTTTAAATTAATAACTAATTGAGTTAATCTAGACCTGGTGTGGTTTGACTAATAAACCTTTAAAATTTATATTTTCACTAAAATTTTCAAAAACACATGTTTACATGTAATTTAATAGCAAGAATGCAAAAACAAATTTTACAAATAGTATTCAAACATCTTTAAAAGATTTCTATGCTTCTTTACATACACTTTCCGGCAGTCGACGATAAAACATAAAGGCCATGACAGCCATTTTTAAGCCTGTAAAGATTCAAGATAACTTGGAAGGCTGGGGTCCGTGTGACGCTCCAGAGCAGTTGAAGGATTTGCCGTATGCACCTTTTTCCAAAAGTGACCGTTTAGGAAAGGTTCGTGAAGCCTTGAAAATCATGATTTGAATGCATATGGAGCTAAACAATTTTGAGCCGTGAATAAGTTGTTTTGAATTTTTTTGCATTAATTATTTTTAAAATAAAATTTTTTTCTCAACTTATTTTTGAAATTCAGATTTCTGATTGGAGTGGAGTGACTTATCCAGATAAAAGATTCGGATGTTAGTTCACTTTTAAATGTGCAACGAGGAACCAAGCATTCCATTCTTGAAGCCATTTCACTAAATTTTTCATTTATTTTTATAATTTTGGAATGATCCTATCCTTCAAATCACCTTCCACCTCCACCACCATGCCGTCTCAGACAAATTCCAGCCACAATGGGGCACTGGTCTTTACCAGTACCCTCTGGACGACGACGAGTCCACCTTCCACCTCGTCGACACCACCAAGGTTCTCAACGATGCTCATCACTATTTATGATTCAAATTTATTTAATAATTAAGAAATATTATTTGTACAATAATTCAATTACTCAATTTTGTTCTTTCAATATTTATATTATATTTATATATATATATACATATAATGATTACTATCACCAAGGTCCAGAAGCCCATCTATCAGAAGGGCAGGGTGCGATACAACCAGGTGCGTTGATGAGGGGGTGGGTTGTGATTGTGATTCGGGTCAACACTCCTACTCACTTACCATTTACCCAATCACTCACCCGACCGACTCACCAACTCATAGCATCATCCAACCCACCCACTCGGCCGACTTCCCACCAACAGACAAAGCTGAAGAAAGAGCGGGAAAAGCGTCAGCAAGCTCAAGCCAGCATGCAGGTGTTGTCCAAGACTCAGAAGAGTCGAGAGAGGTGTGTCTCTCTCTCTGTGTGTTTGTGTCTCTCTGTGTGTGTGTGTGTGTGTGTGTTAGGGGATGGGATTTTTAATAAGGTTTATTATCAGTAGTCATTAGCAATACTACCAACATCATTATCATCACTATCATCAGTGCCAGCCCTAATATCATCTTCATCACCACAGAGACAGACAAAGGCAACTGCGTAAATGGCAGAAGCAGTTTGGGAAACAACAAATGGAACAGATGAAGAAGATGGTAGTGATGATGATTATGATCATGATGATGATGATTATGATCATCATGATGATGATAATGATGATGATGATGATGATAATGATCAGTACTACGAAGAATATGCAATCTCACTTGCAATTCAAACAAACGCATTTTTCTGCTGTGCCTCACCCGTGTGACGTCACTTTCACAAACATGCAATAACAATGATGACATCATCATCATTATCATCACCTTGGTGGTGGTGGTGGTGATGATGATGATTGAGTTCTGTAACACTCCAGTCTAGTATGCATCTAGTTGGATTAACCAAAACTCATACATATAATGATGTTGATGATGATTGTGGCTGTGGTAGTGATGATGATGATTTTTACTGTGGTGATGATGCTGATAATAATGATTATCAGTATTTAAACGTATTTGAAAATTTAAAAAAAGCATTTTTCTGCTGTGCCTCACCTGTGTGACGTCACTTTCACAAACATGCAATAATAATGATGACATCATCATCATTATCATCACCTTGTTGGTGGTGGTGGTGATGATGATTGAGTTACGTAAAACTCTGGGTAGAGTGTATCTAGCTGGATTCAACAAAACTCATACATTTGAGGTGTTGATGATGATTGTGATAATGATCGACTCATTCAACTTGATCACCATTTGTCTTTCTTTGCGTTTCAACTTTAATTATTTGTTTGTTATTATTTATATTATCATTACCAAAGCCATCTACCTGACCACCACCACCTCCTCCTCCTTCCACGACAGACGCCCATCAAGCACCGCAACGCCTCGGTGCAAGTGAAGGACAGCTGGGCTGTCATCGAGGAGATGGACTTCCCCAGGTGCTGATGATGATGATGGTGGTAGTGGTGGTACTGGTGGTAGTGGTGATTATGATGGGGAGATGATGGTGTTGGTGTTTCTCTTTCTTTGTATTTCTATCTTTCCATGCATTTGTGATACGAACGTCTTTCCCTCCAACAGACTCTCCAAGCTCTCCCTCCCAAAGATCCCCGAGCCTGTGGACCTGTGAGTGTCAAACTCTTCTATGCGCCCACTCAGCCCGACTGCATGCCACCCTCACCCACCCAACCACCCTTTCTTCATCTGCCGAAACGCCCCCTTTGCCCACGCTCACACAAGCCCATATCATCTCACTTAACCCCTCTCCCAACGCCCCCACCCACCACCAACAACACCACCCCCCCACACCACCCACAACCACCACCAACACCACCCCCCCACACCAGCAAGAGGGCAGGCACGCTGGAGTACTATGAGAAGTCGTTTGACCGCATCACCACGAAGAATGAGAAGAAGTTGATGAGGGTGCACCGTGTCTTCCACCGCATCTCCACCACCGACGACCCCGTCATCAGACAGGTGTGCTAGGGGGGTTTAGGTTGAGGGGGTTGTGATTGGCTGGGTGTAGGTGTGGTCAGATGGGGGTGGAAAGGGATGATCAACCACCATCACCACAACCTCTCTTCCACTCCAATCATCATCATCACCTCCACACAGCTCTCCAATCATCATCATAACCTCAACACTGCCCTCCAATCATCATCATCACCTCCACACAGCTCTCCAAGAAAACAGGCAATGTCTTCGCCACTGATTCCATCCTAGCTGTCCTCATGTGTGCTTGCAGGTACTTGTTTGTGTGTGTGTGTGTGTGTGTGTGTGTGTGTGTGTGTGTGTGTGTGTGTGTGTGTGTGTGTGTGTGTGTGTGCTTGCAGGTACTTGTGTGTGTGTGCTTGCAGGTACTTTTGTGTGTACTTGTGTGTGTGTGTTTGTGCTTGCAGGGACTTGTGTGTGTGTGTGTGTGCTCATGTGCATGTACATTCATGCCTAATTACACATGCATGTAGGTCAGTGTACTCGTGGGACATAGTGGTGTCGAAGGTGGGCAAGGTCCTCTTCTTTGACAAGCGCGATGAGTCAGACTTTGGTTGGTAATGGTGATGATTGTCGTTGGGGCTGCAACATTTACCCCCCCCCCCCCTCATCCACCATAAGTTCTTTCAACTTATACCCCCCCCCCCCTTCCTCCTCGACTCTGTAAACCTCCACTCAAATGCACACTCTCCTTTGATTCCACCCCCTTCCTTTCACCCACCTTCCTTTCACCCACCTTCCTTCCACCCCCTCCCTTCCACCCACCCTCTCTCTTCCACCCACCCTCCCCCCCCCCCACAGACCTGCCCTCGGTGAGTGAGACAGCGACCGAGCCCCCCCAGGACGAGGGCATGAACTCGCCCAAGAACCTCGCCCTCGAAGCCACCTACATCAACCACAACTTCTCGCAACAAGTCCTCAAGATGGTGCGTTAGGTGCGGGGGAGGGGGAGGAGGGTTGGTGAGTTGGAGGGGGGGTTCAGTTGGGGGGTGGGTGATTGGGTGGAAGGTCAAGATGTTTGGTTGGTGATAAAGGGGGACGTTGTGATCTTCAATCCATGCATCAGCTTTCCACCTTACTGATCAATCCATCCATGCCTCTTCAACTACCTCCTTCATCACTACCCTTTCTAACCCTTTCCTTCTCCATCTCTATCCCCCCCTCTCTCCACCACCCCCACCAGGGAGACGAGAGTTACGACTTTGAAGAGCCGAATCCCTTCACCAGGCCTGACGAGCAGGTCGCTTCAGTCGGATACAGGTGGGTGTGAGGGGGGTTGGTGGGTGGGTGTGAGGAGAGTTGTAGGGTGGGTGTGAGGGGGGTTGGCGGGTGGGTGTGAGGGTGGTTGGTGGGTGGGTGTTAGGGGGGTTGGTGGGTGGGTGGGTAGGATATAGGTGGGTGTGTGGGTGAATATGTGAGTTTTAGGAATGTTTGGTTTCAGATTTAGGGGGTGTTGTTGGTGTATGTGCGTCATGTCATTCTCTTTCCTGTCCACCTCCGCCTGTCTAACTTCCCTTTTATATCAATCATTTCATGTATTCCTCTACCACTCATTCACCTCCTCTTCAACCCCCCCCCTTCCCTCCACCCACCAACCCTCCCCCCTCCTTCCACCCACCAACTAGATACCGCAAGTGGGACCTGGGCAACGGCGTGGAGTTGGTGAGCAGATGCGAACACGATTGTGTCGCCCTGGGAGCCAACAAGGAGGTGCAGTTCGTCAACGTCAAGGCCCTCAACGAGTGGGACTCCAAGGTGGGTGGGGGAGGGAAGGGGGGTGGATCAGAGGTGTTGAAAGGGTGTGGTGTGGGGGGGGGGGGTGTTGAAAGGGTGTGGTGTGGGGGGGGTGTTGAAAGGGTGTGGTGGGGTTTTGGATGCTAGAGGTGGGTTTGAGTTGTGTGGTTTTAAGAGAAGAAAAATGTTTTTTGCTTTTTTTGGTTGGGTTGTAGAAGGTCTGTAGAATGCAATGCATTTTGGGTGAGCTCCCATTTCCCTCCACTCTCCCACCCTTCTTCCACTCCCTCCTCCACCCCCTCCTCCACCCCCCCTCCACCTCTCCTCCTCCAGTTCTCAGGGGGCGTCGACTGGCGCTCGAAGCTCGACACGCAGAGGGGAGCCATCTTGGCGACCGAACTCAAGAACAACTCGTGCAAACTCGCCAAGTGGACCATCGCCTCGGACTTAGCCGGGTCGGACCTCATCAAGTTCGGGTGAGTGGCGAGGCGAGGGGAAGGTGGGAGTGGTGGTAGTGGGTTCCTTGAGGGGGGGTGGTTTAGGGTTTTTTTCAACTTCTCTTCAACCACTTTTTCTTCATTCTAATCGTCACTGAGCCCTTTCCCCACCAACCCCATACCCTTCCTCCACCCCTCCCTTACACCCCCTCACCTCCATCCCTCCCATCAACCCCCTCACCACCACCACCACCCACCCACCCCTCCTCCCCACCCACAGTTACGTCTCTCGCGTGCACCCGAAGGACTCGGGCAAGCACGTCATCCTCGGCGTGCAGCAGTTCAAACCCTCCGACTTCGCACAGCAAATCAACCTCAACATGGAAAACTGCTGGGGTATTCTCAGGTGTGTGTGTGTGTTTGTGTCATTGTGTGTGTGAGTGTGTTTGTGTCATTGTGTGTGTGAGTGTGTGTGTGTGTGTGTGTGTGTGTGTGTGTGTGTGTGTGTGTGTGTGTGTGTTCATGGATGGATCCATAGCGTTTCGACGTTTCTTGAGACAGATGTGCAGTGTATTTTACTATTTTTATCGTCATAATTATCATCCCTCTCATTCACATCATCATCATCATCACCGCCACCATCATCATCATCAGGTGCATCATCGACTTGTGCATGAAGCAGAAGGACGGCAAGTACCTCCTCATGAAGGACCCCAACAAGGTGATCCTCCATCCATCCATCCTTCACTCATCCATCCATCCCTCACTCATCCATCCATCCATCCCTCACTCATCCATCCATCCATTCCTTCACTCATCCATTCATTCATTTTACTTTTTTTTATTAATCCTACCACCCATCCATCCACCCTCTCCTCCAGCCAATCATCCGTCTCTACGACATCCCCAATGACTCGTTTGAGAGCGAAGATGATGGTATGCCATCACCTTATTATCATCATCATCACGTCATCGACTCATCATCATCATCATCATGTCATCATCCTAATCATCATCACCATCATGCCATCAACTCATCATCATCATAATGTCATCATCCTATCACCATTACCTCATCACCTTATCATCATCATCATCACGTCATCACCTAATCATCATCACCATCATGTCATCATCATCATCATGTCATCACCTTATCATCATCATCATCACGTCATCATGTCATCACCTCATCATCATCATCATTTGCACCTTGAAAGTCGTCTCATCACTATCCATCATATTCATCTTCGCTCCTAAGGCGAAACAAGCAGTGATGATGGCAGTGACGAGGGAAGTGATGATGATGATATTGATGACGTAGCTGGTGATGATAATGATGACGATGCTGTTGCCAATATCGATGAAGATGTCGAAAGTTTGGTCATCGGTGAGTGATGCTGGTGGTGATAGTAGTAGTAGTGGTAGTAGTAGTAGTAGTAGTAGTAGTAGTAGTGGTAGTAGTAGTAGTAGTAGTAGTGGTAGTAGTAGTAGTAGTAGTAGAGGTAGTAGTAATGGTAGTGGTAGTAGTAGTAGTAGTAGTGGTAGTAATGGATGCTTCTAGTGATGATAGCCCTGTACTCGGCGTGGGATGTTCCTACGGCGATATGATCTTGATGATTCAGTATCAGGGGCCATCTGAAGAATGTGTCATCGAGGATTGATGGATGGATGAGTGGGTGGATGTATGGATGGATGGGTGGGTGGGTTGATGTGGATGAATTGTTGGATAGGTAGGATCGATAGATCAATGCATAAATTAATAAATCTTTATGGATGATGGAGTGCTTGAACGTCTTAACCTTCCCCTAGCTGATCCGACCAAGCCCTAGAGAAGAATTCTACTGGAAGATTATCATTTTTTAATCCATTACATTTTGTTTGATATTATTAGTATGTTCCATTAATTTTTTCTCCGAAGCGTTTTGTTACATTAAAAAGAATTAAACCAAGACAAGTTACTTTCATCTCAATCGGCAAATGCCTTTACCGCTTCTTACACTGCCGACGACTGACCTTCCTGATGCGTGGGCTGTCCTAGGTCGACACTCACCTCCCTCCAGTTTCGCTGTAAATGCTCGATGAACAGCTTCTAGCAAATAGTATCGGCAAAGCCTTCAATGCTAATCGCTTCTCGGCATAATCGATCTTTTGGCGAAATACTCTGATTTAAAGTTAATTTGTTCACAAACTTGCGTCTTAAATGCAAATGACCTCGTCCTCGTGCATAAGTGAGTTGGCAGCGGTAGGCAGAGACGCAAAATGTCGAGTAAAATGAATCTGCTTTTGCAGGCTGTTTGCTGCGTTCGCCAGTTTACTGAGACTTTGAGCTTCAAGCAGAGGCAGAAGGATCAGTTGTTGGCGCTCTTCCAAGGAGCCTTCATGAACTTGACGGCCAGCAACACATCTTCTTTGGTTCGTTTAAATATGCTAACAACTTTTCCTCTACATTTTTGTAACTCTACGCAGTCAATCAGTGTGGAAGATCTTGAATCCGTTAGGTGTATTCTAGTTTTGGATGTTTATAATGAAGCAGCACACCAGAGAACTATAGAGAATCCTCAAGAGACTGGAATGTGCTTATGCAGGTGTGGGACGATGCCTTGATGAAAGTATCGGAAGAGGACGTGGCTAGCTGCAAAGAAGACACTGACCAAGACCACTATTCCCAAATTGAAATTTGGTTCCAGGATTATAATGATACCGATCCAGTCAAGCTAACAGAATTGTTTTTAACGGAGGATTTAGTTAAGATAGAAAGTGTAAGTTCTTTTACTGCTTCTCATTATCCCGTACTTTCTAAATTTAATATCTTCTAGACTTTATGAATTTTTTTTAAATATTTTATTAGCGGGCACAAGCTGTAGCCATTGGATGTGCCAGCAAGATTTGTCCTGATCCTAGAATTACATTTGTGAGAAAGAGCCTTGCTAAAAACGCAACACGTATAATTTGTTCTTTCATATTCAGGTACATCCTTTTTTTCATCTGCCATTTTAAATTGGTTTCTTTGAACATTTTATTTAGAATCAAAATGTATAAAAAATATCATAACTTTGCAAAAACGGTTTAAATAAACTCACTTTTTTTCTTTCAGACCCCAAAAAACAACTCGCAAAAGAAAAAGGCAAACAACAACTTTAAAAATGTAATCTTTCTCATCTGATTCTTTAAATTATATTAACCCATTAACGCATACTGTCCTTTTTTAAGGACAGCAATAAAAAGTTTTTTTAATAATAGTTATCTTGATTATATTTATTATCTTTGCAGCTAATCCTGTCCTATATAAACTGAAGTCTTTGTTAAAAATTTTTTTGTGATTTGAAATTGATAGATTGTTTCGATATTCTGATTTTTCAAGGCGATAACTAAATTTTTTGTGTTTTTGTCATGGCTCATGAAAAAAAGTTAGTTATAATTTTATTTAATGTCTACCATTCATAATGTATAATAATATTTCATTGTTATTCATTCTTATATCTTTATTTAAAATAAATTTTATTTTACATGTAATATTATTTCCAAAAACTGTGTTTTATTGAGTGTCCTTTTTTAAGGACACTATGCAGTAATACTGATGGTAAAAACAATTATTTTCAGATTCGCTCTTCATGAAGTCCTTAGTATTTTGGAAGATGACAATGATTTCTTTTCAGCAGATATAGTCATGATTCCTCCTACTGACCCAAACTGCTCTGATGAGGATAGTGGACCCGAGGATGGTGAAGGTACTCTAGATAATTTATCAAGAAACCAGCTAAATGCAGAAGCAGAAATAGTAATTTCCAAAATTGGGGAAGAGAAAACCACTATAAGTAGAGAAGAAACTGCTGTAAAAAGTGGTGGTGGCCTTTATTTGGTTTTTTAATTGATGCCTCTGTCCACAATGCCTGGTGCATTTTTAAAAAGTATAATAAAAATGAAAAATTTACATGTGTGCAGTTTAGACGTCAGGTTGTGAAATCAATTCTAGGCCAAATTGATGTGAGTTTTTATTATTATTCATGTTAAACTGAAATATTTATAATTTTTTCATATGGTTTCAAACAGATCAAAAAAGAAAAAAAAGGATCCATGAATTTAGCTAAAAGCGTGATTGCAGATGTCCGATACGATGGAAAAGATCATTTTATTGGTAAAATTGAAGATGGCCAAAAAAGATGCAAGCAATGTGGAAAGAAAGTGGAAAAGAAATGCCTTAAATGTAATGTAGCTTTACATTTGGAGTGCTTCAGCATCTACCACGAATCGTGATTACCGTCGGTAGCAATGCATAGCGTCCTTTTTTAAGGACATTTTTTATTTTCATCATAACTTTTTTTGTATAAAATATTTCAGACTAATTTTTTGATTTTATTTGTTAGAATCGGGTTTTCAATAAAATGTTAAAAAATTAATTAATTCCTTTGAGTCATGCGTTAATGGGTTAAATTCAACTATTTGAATAATTTAGCGAATATTTCAAAATTATCTTTGAATCTTAAATTCAAATAAACAAATATAAATGGCTTCGAAAACCTACTGCCTTCAAAAATATCAATTCCTAAATGATAGCTTTTATCTAAACTCCATCTTTTCAATCATAACTTACAACACTCAAACTAAATACTCCTTCGAGTTTTATTCGTGCTTTTTAATATTTAACACCCGAAAAAATATTTTAAAAATCAATACTTCAGAGATAAAGCATGGTTTCATACAAAATAGTTTGTCATGAGGAAAAAAGTTGCACAAGTATATTTTGTATGTAACTTTCCGTACACTCATGCTTGGTGGGCGGAGGTGGATGTTGAATATTGAAAAGAGGAGTCAGATGGGGGTACAAACTTGAAAGCTCTCAACGTTACAGAGAAGAGCGTCAAGTGAGACGGATTTAAGCTCTGAAGGCGCATCCGTCTTTTATTTCTTTTTGTGTCGAATTTAATCAAAATATAGTATCATATAAAAATGCCAAAGATGAATGAGCTATTCGCTTAGTTTGCAGGGCTTTTTAGTTGTGCAGTTGGGAGCGGGGATGGCTTAGTTGGTAGACGTCGGACTTGCAACTTAAAGGTTGCCAGTTCGAATCCTTGGAAGCAACCGTGAACTATCATATACCTAGTGTATATGATGCGGTGTTTGCGATGTATGCATTGAAAGATGTGTACGTCGTGTGGAGTGGCGCCTCGGCGCATAAGAACCATGGTTCTCAGAACCATTGTAACATGGCATGCGTCTGTCAGGCTGTGAATAGTATTGACCGAAAAAAAAAGTGGCATTCTACTGCAGGCAAGTGGGAGGAGATCTGGGAGAGGTGCATCCACCCTTCCACTTCACTGTCTCCTCACTTTTGCTAAATCTTTCTTATTTATTATTTCAATTTATAAATCAATGTTTTAATTTTGTAGTAACTATTTTAAAGTTTTATTTGAAAAAGCATTAAATTTTATAAAAATGAGTTAAAAACAAGTTTAAGACTAGTAGTTTAGCAGTAAAATATCTCCATAGCCATGTTAGTAAAATGATAAATTGAACATGTTCTCATGGTTAAACAATTATTTTTTTACCAATTCAGCGCTCGTGAATTTATACAAAATAAAAAATAAATAATGATAAATATATAATAATAAAAAAATAAATAATAAAAAATAAATAATTTATAAATACAGGAAACAATGGGAAATATAACATCATAACAAGAGCAGTAAAAGAAAATGTAACAAAAATTACATATAATTTTCAGAATAATTTAAATAGAACAATATTAACAAAATTTAAAATCAACTTTTAAAATAAATTAACAAAATCAACGACTTTGACTTTAAACCTAAACACCTCCATAACTGATACTACGGTTGCTAGTAAAATTGTTATTATTATTATTAATATTATTATTATTATTTACATTATTATTATTATTATTAACATTATAATTACTTCTTATATGGCTATTTTTGGGAAGAAGACTTAACGTCTCTGTTGAATTATTAATATTATTCTCTTTGTTTTTTCTGCGAACCCTTGTGTAGATTGTGTGGCTCAAGAGAAGGAGAGCCTATAAAGTAGAAAAATAAAAACAATAATAAGATCAAAATGATAATAAGATCAAAATATTAACAGCAATAAAAATAATAAAAAGATCCCCCCTGACAACCACTTACGGTCGCTATAGTAATAGTCCCGATAATGACGGTTGCCATGGGGAAGCCGAAGGCGTCACTAAGAGCCCCCCCTCCTATTGGACCAATGAATGCCCTGTGGTATACATGATGATGATGAAGATTATGATGATGACGATGATGAAGATTATGATGATGATGATGGTGATGATGTTGGTGGTGGTGATGATGATGATGAGAACCCAGTAGAGAAGAAGGAGCTGACAAGGCCGGCAATGAGTCCATAAGTGCCCAAGCTGTCAGAGTAGCCTGCGTTGCTATGGTGGTGATGATGATAGTAGTGATGATGATGATGACAAAGATGATGATAGTTATAAAGTACTACTAATACTACAACCAACACTACTACAACTACTACTACTACTACTACCAACACTACAACTACTACTACTACCAGCACCAACATAGCCTCCTCAGAGATGATCTGGAAAGTGATGGAGAGGGTGCTGATGCCGAGACCACCAACCAGGAGGCTTATAACCACCGCCCATATGTTTGGTCTGTGGGGGAGGGGGAGGGGGGTGGGGGAATGGAAGAGGGGTGATGCATGGGAGAGGAGGAGGGTGGTGATGATTGTAGTTAGTGGTGAAGGAAGTGCAAGAACTCCATCCATCCACGCACCCATCCATCCATTCATCCACCCTCCCATGCACCCACCCATGCACCCATCCATCCATCCACCCACCCATGCACCCATCCATTCATCCACCCACCCATGCACCCATCCATGCACTCATCCAGCCACCCATGCACCCATCCATGCACTCATCCACCCACCCATCCATCCACCCATCCATCCACACTCCCATTCATCCACCCATGCATGCATGCACGCACGAACGCTAGGTTGAAGAAGGGCGCTGGTGCGATGCTGAAGAGCGAGAGACCAGCAACGACGTATCCCAAGGTGATGAAGTAGGGTCCGTATGCCGGCTGTGGTGGTGGTGAAGGTGGTGGGAGTGGGGGGGGGGGAATGGGGGTGTTGGAGGGTTGGGGGTGGTGGAGGGATGGGGGTGTTGGTGGGTTGGGGGAATGGGGGTGGTGGAGGGGGTAGAGGGAAGGGTGGTGGTGGTTTTTAGGGGAGGGAAAATAGTGGATAGAAGAATGAAAAAGAAGAAGGATTTATAAAATGTATGAATTTGATTTATTTAACTCATCCAACCATCCATCCACCACCCCACCCTCTCACCCTCACCCACCCTAGCATCCACTCTCCCACCCCCACCCAACCATTCATCCATCTTCCCCCTCTCCCACCTCCACCCACCCTAGCATCGACCACCCTGCCCCAAATGGGCGACATGACGGAGTAGGAAAGGGGTTCGACTAAAAACACCAGGCCCACCAAACTAGGTGAAAGTTTGAACTGCGTGGTGGTGAGAGGGTGGGTAGGGGTGGTGAGAGGGTGGGTAGGGGTGGTGAGAGGGTGGGTAGGGGTGGTGAGGGGGTGGGTAGGGGTGGTGAGAAGGTGGGTAGAGGTGGTGAGGGGGTGGGAAGGGTGGGTTAAGGGGTGGTGAGAGGGTGGGTAGGGGTGGTGAAAGGTTGGGTAGGGGTGGTGAGAGGTTGGGTAGGGGTGGTGAGAGGTTGGGTAGGGGTGGTGAGAGGTTGGGTAGGGGTGGTGAGAGGTTGGGTAGGGGTGGTGAGAGGTTGGGTAGGGGTGGTGAGAGGTTGGGTAGGGGTGGTGAGAGGGTGGGTAGGGGTGGTGAGAGGGTGGGTTCAAGAAAAAAATTAGTATGAAAAATGATGACCAAATATTTTTCAAAGAGTGAAAAATGAGCATAAAAGAGAGTTTGGAAAAAAATTGAAGTTATATTGTAAGTCAAATAGTTCAACTTCTCGCAGTCATCACCCTCTCACACTTTCGTCCAGAAAAATAGCCAGAGTTGTATCCAGAAATCCAATGATGCCTTGGGAGAATCATCATCATCATGACCATCATCATCATCATCGCTATAATTGCCATCATCATCATCATCATGGTCACCATCATCATCATCACCTGCTCCCGCTACGAGACACAGGCAAGTGATGATGATGAAGGGCATTTTGAGAAGTCCTAAGATGGATCTTTTCTCCTTTACTTGGGATACTGAAAATGGATGGATGGATGGATGGATAATCATCATCATTATCATCAAAACCATCATCATCATAGCTGATGAAGAGCAAACCTATCTGTCGAGGCATCAGGGCATAACTAACCACGCCAACAGCCAACAATAACGACCCACACACTGCGAACGGCGTCACATACCCCCCTACCTATGGTGGTGATGATGATGATGAAAGTGGTCATGATGATGATGATGATGATGATTATGATGATGGTGGAAGTGGTGATGATGATGATGATGATGGTGGAAGTGGTGGTGATGATGATGATGATGGTAGTGAATGATAGAAAACCCATAACATTTCAATTTTCAAATAAATTTTATTATCATTTCAGACTCGACAAATTGTTCACCACCCTCTCTTTCTTTCCACCTACTCCTTTCTTCCACATATCAACCCCTCCTCAAAATCTTTATTCAACCCCCCCCATCTCCCCTTTCCCCCTTCAACCCACCTGATACAACAGACCCCCTATTGGGGGCCCCACCATCAAGCCCAGGCCTGTGAACATTTCTAAAGTGCCCTGGTGAATATTTCAATTATTCATTTGATTTGACGATTTAATCAAATGTTTAAAAATTATTTTTAATAATTGTTATAAAATTTAATCTAGCTACATCCCATCTGCCTTCTTAACCCCCTAACCCACCTAACCACATACCTGCTTAACCCACCTACCCCCTAACCCACATACCTGCTCAACTCACCTTACTCACCACAGACCACATCAAACCACTGCAACCCCCTTAACCACCTAACCAACCCTCCAACTCCCTAACCACCTAACCCCCTCCAACTCCCTAACCAACCAACCCGCCTCCAACTCACAAACATGGTGGCGACATTGTTGGGGAAGTTGTAAGCCATGATGGCGAACGAAGCGGTGCCCAGGGCCGCCGCTCCGAAAGCCTCAGCTATGCGCACCACAAAGCAAAGAACCACGAAGACCATGCCGTCTTCTGATTGGTCGAGAAATCTGGGGGGAGGAGTCAGCCTTGTGGGTGGAAGGGGGATTTTAAAAGATTTTTGGGGGTGTGAGATTTAGAGGTGATTTGGAAGAGAGTGGAAACAAAATTTGAGAGAGAGAAGAGGAGAGGGAGAGTGGAGGAAGGGAGATAAGGAAGGAGAGGAAGGGGAGGGAGAGGGAGAGTGGAGGAAGGGAGGATAGGAAGATTTTGAAGAGAAGGAATGCATTATTGTTTTGGTCTAGAAATCTTTGTGATGACATTTAACGTAACGTGGAGTAAAAAGTGCAAGAGGTTTGGATCAGGTCTGTGTAATATAAACATGCTGATGATGATGATGGTGGCGATGATGGTGGTAATGATGATGATGGCGGTGATGATGATGATGATGATGATGATGATGATGATGATGATGATGGTGATGATGAAAAATTAAATAATAACGTAGGTGATTTAATTGATAGCGATATTTATATTGGAAATTATTTATAGTGATAACGATGATAGTGATAGTAATGACAATGGTAGTGATGATAATAATTGCCAGTGGTAGTGATGATGATGATGTTGGTGATGATGATGATGATGATACTGACCCAAATAGAATACAACAGACGCCAGAAACAAAAATGCCTGACGTGAACAAGAAGTTTGCCCCAATCTGATTCAGCTGTCAATCAAATAATCATAGCAATAATAATAATAAGCATTTTTTTCATCATTATTTTTATTTTTAAATGAATAAAAATGGATAATAAAAGTATTATAAAAAAATACTAAAAAATTATAGTGATGGTAGTAAATTAATATTTATAAAATGTATCAAATAAAACACAAACTCCCCCCCCCCCCCCCAACCAGCACACACACACGCACACACGTACACACACACACACACGTACATAGGTGCCGTACAGCGGCGACACTGCCACCATGACGAGTTCAAAAGAGCCGAATATCAGCCCGATCATGCTGTGACTCGCGCCCTTCTTCACCGCCTGTACGTGTGTGTATGTGTGTGGATGTGTATTTGTGTGTGTGTGGGTGTGTGTGTTTGTATGTGTGTGTGTATGTGTGTGTGTGTGCTTGTGTGTGTGTGTGTGTGTGTGTATGTGGGTGTGTGTGTGTGATGACCTCTATAGGGAAGAAAGGAGCAAGTATTGAATAAAAGAGACCACAGAAGAAATTTGTGATGCAGTAGGTGATGACTATTGATCTGTTGGGTGAATTGATGGATGGATGGATGAATAGATGGATAAACAAATTGATATATTGGTTTATCTTAATTTAAAAGCTGGAACCATTGAAACCAAAACTGAACTATCTTCAAGCTCAGCTCAGCTCATCCCAACCCAACCAACCTTTTATCTCTAGACATTTTGAAAATATTAACAGTCTCCTCAATGGGTTTTTCCCGAAGATCATTATCATCACTGACATCCTCCTCCTCCTCCTCCTCCTCTGCATCATTTATGGTTACTTCCACTGGGGAGGTCAGGGCCACTCCTAGAAGATTGGGGCTTTTGTAGTACCTGCCCAGTGAGCTGGTGGATGGGTGGTTGGTGGTGGGGGAAGAATGGTGGGTGGGTCATTTGGGTGGTAGTGAGTGAGTGGATGGATGGATAGGTGACTTGGTGAGTGGGTTGATAAGTAGGGGGGTGGATAGGGAGGGGGGTGGGTTGAAAGATAAATCCATCCCACCTTGATCTGTGTCGCTTTCTGTGTTCTCCTTCTTCCTCACCACTCAGTTCTTTTCGCGATCTCCCCATTTAAAATGCCTCTTCTATTCTATTAAAATTTATCAAATTTAAAGTATTTAGGTGTAATATTTTAATCTAAAAATGTTGATCTTAGATTTTTAAATTTTTTAAAATTCAAAGTTCACCTGAATTATTCTTTTTTAATGTTTCTAAATCATCAAACAAGTTTCAAAATCTAAAATAGAAGAGTTGCGTAACACCAGCAAGTGACTTTTAACAGTGAAAAATTGTCTAAAAGTTAAGCTAGCTGGTAGAATCTACTTTGAGATTAATTTATTAACATTATATTATCAATTAAAAAAATATATTATAAATGCAAATATATTGATATTCTTTGTAAGTTTTGAATACTGTTTTAAACTCTTAGATATATGTCTTTCAATTCATTTATACATTCCATACATTTGTTAACTTTCTGATGCATGATTTTAAACTGTATTATTACATATAGCTTCTTGCAAATGAGCTATTCGAGACCGTCCTATATGTTACGAAACAGGAATATCCTGCTATTATGTAAGGAGGTGAATGAACACGTGTGTCGACCCTTAATCATGAATTGTACATTTAAGACATCTTTCATGGGACCAAGCTGCTGAGACAACTAAATGTATGAATGTCTATGAAAAAATAGATTTAAAAAAGTTTAAGAGATATAACAAGTAATTATACAAGTATATAAATAAGTATTAAACGAGATTTTCACTATTCCAATAACTGGACCATTTATGTTGCAGAATACGATATTTACACCGTTTAGGTGATGGAAATATTATAACTATTTAAAACATTTAAAAGTCTCTTTAAGGCTTATGTTTAATTTTTTTAATTATTTGTAGTATATTTTGTATAAATAAATTTTGATAATTAAAGTACAGCTCATCTCCGTCGCCATCTTTCTTTCAATCAATCAATCAATCCCTAATAATTTGTATAGCGCCCTTTACTAAGTGAACAAAAGCGCTCAGCCATCACGTCCCAAACAAGTATGTCTTCAGGCCTCGACGGAAAGTTATGAGTGACTTAGTTGAAGTTAAAGAAGAAGGTAAAGAATTCCATAAAAGAGGACCACAGTAAGAAAAAGAACGTTTAGCAAAAGAGTGTTTAACTGGAAAACGAAAAGAACGATTAAAGGTGGATGATCTTAGACCAGATTTAGGGGGTTGTTTAATTAGATTTTTAAGATAGATTGGAGCATTACAGTTATGAATTTTAAACATATTTAGGCATATTTTAAAAGTCACTCTAGATCTCAAAGGTAGCCAATGTAACAAACGAAGATAAGGAGAAATGTGAGAAAACTTAGGAGCACGAGCAACAAGACGAGCAGCACAATTGAAGGTTTTATTTAGAGAAGCCAAAGTAGTATTAGGGAGACCATAGTAAAGAGAGTTGCAATAATCAATCCTGGACAGAACTAGAGAAGATACAAGAAGTTGTAGGGTAGGATCATCGAGAAAAGGAAGAAGCTGTTTAATACGACGAATGTGGAAGTAGCAAGATTTAGAGATAGATAGAATTTGAGGAGCTAAAGACAAGTTAGAATCAAAAATAAAACCAAGGCTACAAATAGAAGATGAAGGGTTTAGAGAGAGTGAAGAGGGGGGAGGCAAAACTAAAGAAGGAAGAGATAGTAAAGAATTTGATTTTTTATTGAAATATATGAGTTCAAATTTGTCCGGATTAAGTTTGAGAAACATAGAAGAAGCCCAAGAGATTATAGATTGAAGACAGAGAGTTATTTTATCAACAGTAAGGTCAAGAGAAGAGTCAGTATAAGATGTATAAATATAGGAGTCGTCAGCATAAATTTGACTGTTTAGAGAAGATGACGAAATAATATTAGGTAGTTCCGAGGTATAAAGAATAAAAAGTAAGGGACCAAGAATTGAGCCCTGTGGAACACCATAAGATAAAGAAACAGAAGAAGAACGAGAAGATTCTATTGATACATAGGAAGTTCGCTCAGAAAGGTAGGATTTAAGCCAGATAAGAGAGGAACCAGAAATATTAAAGGAAGAGTCTAAAACATTTAATAAAAGAGTATGGTCGACAGTATCAAAAGCAGCTGAAAAGTCAAGGCATAAAAGAAGAGAAGAGGCATTAGAATCAGAAGTTAAAATAAGGTCATTATAGAGTTTAAGTAAAGCAGTTTCTGTGGAGTGGCCAATTCGGAAAACAGATTGAGAGGAAGGAAGAAGTGAGTTTTTTTCTAGATAGAAAATTAATTGTTGAGAAATAACTTTTTCAAGGACCTTAGAAAGAAAGGAAATGTTAGATACAGGTCTATAACTGGATAAGGATGCAGGATCAAGAGAAGGCTTCTTAATTGTAGGAATAATAAATGAAGATTTGAGGGCAGACGGAAATTTAGATGTAGACAAAGATAAGTTAACCAAATCCAGAACAATAGGATAGAATAAAGAAGAGAGTTCTTTAAAAAGGGTTGTAGGAATAAGATCTAGAGAACAAGAAGTGGGAGACATAGAATTAATTATATTTGTAAGATGGTCCAATGTGACAGGAGAAAAGGATGATAATGATTCAGAAGTGAACTTAGTAAAAGATGGTGTAGGCCTATTACTAGACGAAGATCTAATATTAGATATTTTATTAGTTAGAAATTCAAGATAGTCATCAGGAGAGAAAGATGGAGGAGGAGAGTTTTTATGTAAAAGTTTAGATAAAGAAGACCACCTATTTTTAGAATTGGAGGAAGAGATAATAGAATTTCTTAAAAACGAAGAGTGTTTATTAAAAAGGAGAGTACGATAAGAAGAGAAACAATTTTCAATCAATCAATCAAATCGATTTCTATAGCGCTCTTTCCTCAAATTCAAGAGCGCTGGTAAATGAATTTGTTAAACAGATATGTCTTCAGATCCGTACGAAAAGTAAATAATGATATAGAAGTAGTTAAATAAGGAGGTGATGAGTTTTAAATATATGGACATCTTAAAACTTTAAAGAAGGGTCATCTAAGTTAGGTAATAATTGTCTAATACGTCAGTTTTCAATAGATAATAGACATAAACAGTCATGTTTAGAAGATTCGTTATGACAGTCTGTCCTTCATCTGCAGAGCTCATTTGCCTTGTGAAGTAAGTAGCCAGTGGGTGCTTGCAAGCTGTGCACTGGTGTTCAAATTGAGGTCTTGGCACTTCTTCATAAACACAGTATTTCTTTTGAATTCTCTCAGCTGCTTGCTAATACGACTTCACTGGGTAACTTGATTTTAGAAAGGTCTACGTTTGCTCTCTAATGGTGGGAAAGAATGACTTGGAGTTGCTGGAGTCGTTTGCAAAGACATGCCAGCGTGACTGACCTCGCCGTCTACGTGAAAGGGTTCTAAAGTTTAGAGTTCCTTCACACCAAGACTTTAGAATCTAGAGTCTTGGTGTGAAGGGACTCTTGAAGCGTTCATCACGTACACAGGATGAAATGAAGATATGATGCCTGTGTTGATGGAAGTAAGTGGTGCTGATAATGATGATGGTTATCTATTTAACAAATTCATTTCGGAGCGTTCTTTTATTTAATGAAATGCATTATATAACTTTATTTGATTGATTGATTGTTATGATGAGGATTGTTATTACTATTACTTTTGTAATAGATATTCAATCAAATAGATTTCTTTAGCGCTCTTTATTCAAATTCAAGAGTTATTATCAATTATTTCGCCAGAGGTGGTCCCAATGTTCCTAGGATGCTGCTGTCAGAGGCCAGGAAAGACTATGTGAGGCTGTGTTGCTGCTTTAGGTGGTGCAGACGGTTATAAAAAAAAACATTGTTTGAAAAAAATATATATTCCATTCGCTAGGTGTCAGACTTTTAAAATATATTTACCATTAAAATATAAAATATGTTTTCAGTATATATATTTGATTCGCTAGGTGTCAGACTCAACTTTTTTAAACTTGCTGAACATACACGTGAATTCTAGAGCCTCATATTGCATATTTTTATTCAATTTATTTTATAAAATATTTTTTACTTTAAGGTTTTTTAGATTTTGTTATACACATTTACAATTTTTATTCATCTGTTAAACGCTTGCTTTAAATTATTTATGCTATTATTCTCATGAATTCAAATTTTGTTTGGTTTCAAATAAAGATTGAGGTATTTATACTTTAAGAAAGAAAGAGTTTTATTATTATTTTGTTTTAACAATTTTAGTTTTTGAATTTTCTATATTTGTAAAAAAAATATTTATGCACAAAAAATAATAATTTCTTAATGTTTATTTTTGCATACAAATTTTTAAGCTAAAAATGATAATAATAAAGAATAATAAAAAAAGTTTTTTTCTTATTGTAAAACAGTTTTTATGCCCCAACCAATATTAGTTTACGGATGTTTTTTATTATTTTGCACAACAAGTTTCGAAGCTAAAAATTGTTATGCAAAAAAAATAATAAACAAAAAGAATAATAACAAACATTAAATTTTTTTGTTTTTGTAAAACAACTTGTTATGCCCGAATAACAATAACTTTTTAATGTTTATTTTTCTTGTTTATTATTATTTTGCATAACAATCTTTTCGCTTCAAAATTTGTTATGCACAAATAATAATAAACAATAAAAATAATAATAAATTATTATTGGTCATGCCTAAATATTTTTTATCGCCTTTAGTGAATTTCAATTCATTTTCATAGTGAATTCATTTTCAATCTGTAAAATTAAAATATTGAAATTGATATAAATAATTATCTTTCATCCCAATTATTTCTAGTTTTATTATACCTAATGAGCCGTGAATTTTACAATTAAAAAACAAAATGTTTTTATTTATTTGGAGCATGTTAAAAGTAAACAAATAAAAACTGGCACATCGAAGGCGAACATTTAAATTAATGAAAATGAATTTTTGTCTTTGCAAAACACATTACTCAACTTAACTAGAATCAAATTTAGTTTAACTATTCGGAATAAATCAAAAATAAATATTTAAAAAACAAAAAAATAAATATTTAAAAAGCAAAAAATAAATATTTAGAATAAATCGGTAATAAAAGATTTAATGCATTAAATGCTGCTGATTTGAACTTGCTTGAATATGGGAAACCTGTAGGTAAACATTATTGAAACATTTCTTTAAAAACCAAAATACTTAATTGAAAACTAATGCAACTACAATTACTTTTATAAATACAATTATTTGTATAATAATAAAAAAATATTTTCAATAGAGTTGAAAACTAATATAAATGATTTGAAAAGCGGTAAATGGGAAAACTAATTGCATACTTGAGCTTTTGCAAAACTAAATATGATCATTCATGATTCTAAATAATAATAATAAATATATAATTTCACAATAATAAGAAATATATAATTTCAAAATATTAATAATAAATATATAATTTCAAAATAAATAAATAAATATAAATCAAAATAGAAGCAGAAAGTTTATCAGCTTTGAAATTGCGGCATAATTTATATAGAGCAATTTTTTGGAAATAATTACTGAATAGAGATGATTATAGTTGTGAAGTCTTTCATATAACATTCTCAACATCATCATCATCATCACTCATTTGTATGCGGAAACACGATGCTCCTGTAGAGAAGTTACATCATCATTATCATCACTACCATCATCATCATCATCATCATCACTACCATCATCATCATCATCACTACCATCATCATCATCATCATCACTACCATCATCATCATCATCATCATCACTACCATCATCATCATCACTACCATCATCATCATCATCATCACTACCATCATCATCATCAATCCTGCCAAGAAGCGTGAATGCCTCTTCATGGAGCCATCATCATCATCATCACCATAGAAAAACGATCATCAGCACCACCAATGCTCTCAAGAAAGATCATCATCATAAAACATAACTGAGGGAGTACGGAGTTGCATAAATAAACACACACACACACACACACACACACACACACACACACACACACACACACACACACACACACACACACACACACACACACACAAAGAGAATCTTAATTAGGATGCTTTCTGTGGCATCTTGAAGAATTTAAAAAATGGCATAATAAATAAAAAAACAAAAATAAAATTAATAACTTATATTTATTCTATTTTTATTATTAATAGAATATTTAAAAAAAATTAAATAAAAAACTAATTGGAAAAACATTACAGGTAAAAAAAACATAAAAAAGCAGTTATCTAGACTGAATTTCTGAGATGAGAATAAAAATAATCATCACCAACACATCATTATCACCACCAACACATCATTATCATCACCAACGCAACATGATTTCACTATGGATATTTGAAAAGGAAGAATGTGAATAATAAAAATGGAAAACAACAGCAAATGATAAGGAAGAGTCGTTAGTTTTAAACTATTATCATCATCATTATTATTATTATCATCATCATCATCATCATTATTATTATCATCATCATCATCATCATCATTATTATTATCATCATCATCAGCATTATTATTATCATTATTATCATCTCCATAATTATGATTGGTGTGGTCACATTGAAACAGGATCATGATTCGATTTGATACAGAGAACAACATCACACGCAGACAAGTAGTTGTGATCGCTCTAAGGGAGATGCCTCATGATGCATCGCCGTGAGAACATGATGATGATGATGGTGGTGATGATGATGATGGTGATGAAAATGGTGATGGTGGTGATGATGATGGTGGTGATGATGATGATACCTCTGATCTGGCGTATACGCATGCAAGCAACCTTCCCTCTATTTCATTATCTCTCTCTTTCCCTCTCCCCACCAATCAACATCTCCTTATACTTCAACCCCCACCTCTCCCCAACTAAACTCCCACCTCCCGAATCCCCCCCCTATCTCCCTCCACCCATCTCGCCTCACCCCCCCACACATCCCTCCACCCATCTCCCCTCACCCCCTCACTCATCCCTCCACCCATCCTCACCCCCCACCCATCTCCCCTCACTCATCCCTCCACCCATCTCCCCTCACCCCCCCCCCCTATCTCCCCCTTCCCCATCCCTTCACCACTCCTTCTTGATCTCCAACTTCCACTCCCACTTCAAGTGGTCGAACTTGTCGTCGTCCGTGAACAAACTCTTTATCCTGTAGCTGCCTGTGTGCGTGTGTGTGTGTGTGTGTCATTGTACTTATGTCATGGTGTGTTTGTGTGCATTGGTGTGCGTGCGTGTTGGTGTGTCATTGTACGTATGTCATTGTGTGTTTGTGTGCATTGGTGCGTGTGTGTGTGTGTCATTGTACGTATGTCATTGTGTGTTTGTGTGCATTGGTGTGCGTGTGTGTGTGTGTCATTGTACGTATGTCATTGTGTGTTTGTGTGCATTGGTGTGCGTGTGTGTGTGTGTCATTTTACGTATGTCATTGTGTGTTTGTGTGCATTGGTGTGCGTGTGTGTGTGTGTCATTGTACGTATGTCATTGTGTGTTTGTGTGCATTAGTGTGCGTGCGTGTGTGTCATTGTACGTATGTCATTGTGTGTTTGTGTGCATTGGTGTGCGTGCGTGTGTGTCATTGTACGTATGTCATTGTGTGTTTGTGTGCATTGGTGTGCGTGCGTGTGTGTGTCATTGTACGTATGTCATTGTGTGTTTGTGTGCATTGGTGTGCGTGCGTGTGTGTCATTGTACGTATGTCATTGTGTGTTTGTGTGCATTGGTGTGCGTGCGTGTGTGTGTCATTGTACGTATGTCATTGTGTGTTTGTGTGCATTGGTGTGCGTGCGTGTGTGTGTCATTGTACGTATGTCATTGTGTGTTTGTGTGCATTGGTGTGCATGTGTGCATGCGTGTGTGTTGGTGTGTGTCATTGTACGTGTGAATTGAGATGGATGTTGTGGGAGGGAGAATGGCTGATGGATGGATGGTGATGGTGTGAAAATAGTCGAATAATGTGGGATGGCAAGAGAAAACCTCCCAAACACACCCCCTCCAACCCCTACCTACTAACCCCCTCCAAACCAACCACCCCCTCTGAACCACCCATCCCCTCTGAACCACCCCCCTGGAACGACGAACCTCGGGAGATGAGGCCAGCGGGGGCGTCTTCGAGGGGCGTCGTGAAGGACTGCAGCTCCTTCTTGGGTCCGTACGAACCCACCATGAATGTGTTCTTCTCCACTGTGGGTGGGTGGTTGGTGAGGTGTTGATGGGTTGATGGGTGGGTTGAGGTAGTTGGTGAGGGGTTGATGGGTAGGTTGAGGTAGTTGGTGAGGGGTTGATGGGTGGGATGGTTGATGTGTGGTGAGGGGATTTGGGTAGTTGGTGAGGGTTGGGAGAAGAGGGTGAGTGAGAAAAGAATGAAAAGGATGAGTGGTAAAAAATGAAAAAGCCTCTACATCCCATCCCAAATCTACCTTTCCAACCCACCTCCTCCCCCCGCCTCCACCCCCTCCCACCTCCCACACCTCCCCCCCCCCCCTCACCAGTGATTCCCTTCCTGGAAGAGCACTGCACATACTTCAGTCCCTGTACAATCTCCCTCTGCACGTAGAAGTAGATCTTCACCTGGATTATATGGGTGGATGGGTGGGTGGATGGATGGGTGGGTGGGATGGATGGATGGATGAGTGGATGGGTGGGATAGAAAGATGAAAAAATTTCAAGATGGATGGAAAGCATGTTGAATGAATGAGTGAAATAGTAAAATGAAAAAGATGGATGGATGGGTGGATGAATGAAGAAGAATGGACACCAAATGACCTTGTACTGGCACCCCTCCTTTATGACAAACGACTCTTCCTTCAGTTTCTCAAGGTCACCTGCAATATCATTGCCATCCTTCTCATCTATCCACCACTCACTCTTCCATCCATCCATCCTTCTCATCTATCCATCTTTCACTCTTCCACCCATCCATCCTTCTCATCTATCCACCACTCACTCTTCCATCCATCCATCATTTCTCTTTCATCACCTCCTAATCTCCTCCATTATAACTACTTCTATCGCCATCCAATATAACAACCACTACAAGTACCATTGATTACAACTACTATCCTCATCGCCTATCTCACCCTCACTCCCACTCACCCACCCACCACAACTACTATCATCATCACCCACCACCCCCACCTACCCACCCACCATAACTACTATCATCATCACCCACCACCCACCTACCCACCCACCATAACTACTATCATCATCACACACCACCCCCACATTACACCCTCCACCCACCCACCCACCAGTCAAATCCAGTTCGATGTCTGGTCGTCCCTCGGAAATGACGGCCAGCTTCGTCACAATCACCCTGCGTGGGTCGTCAGGGACTGAGTGGAGGGAGGGAGGTGTGGTAGTGAGATAAAGGGGTGGGTGGAGAGGGGAAAAGGGGTTGATAATCTGAATAATTAAAATATTAGTAGTATGAATAAATAAATATTAATAATATTAATAATTTAAATTTAAACTATTTTTATATGAAAAATAGAATAATCAAATATGAAACATATGCATATAAATTTGAATATATACAAAAAAAGTATAGAAGCGAACAGATTTCCAGGTTGGTGGGGTCGGTGGATCCGAGAAGCGTCTGCTTGTACTTCTTCAGAGATTCATCCTCCTCATCCGTCTTCAAGATGGCTTCCAGGCTGTCAATGGATGGATGGATGGGGATGATGGATGGATGGATGGATGGATGGATAGGTGAGTCGGATTGAATTAAAGTAGTGAATAATTTTCAAAGATTGACAAATTGAACATTTAGATTTAATCAGTAGAAAAGAGAGAAAAACATTGAAAATTTTCAAACTTCACTAAATTTTTTTATCCACTAAGCGCTATATATCAAATATTACTACTTTCAATATTTATAGTCTTTGACATATCAATGACTCACCTCTTTTGAACTGGCGGTTGGTAGCCTGGGGTTTCGTCTGGCGTCAGATCCACATTGTCAGCCATTTTGCTTCTTTTTGTAAAAGAATAACATGAAAACGATCACATAAAATGTTGCATTGAAACGAAATTGAAGGGTATTTAATCATGATTTAACAAGCGTGTTTTTTGTTTTTTTGCTTTTATTGAATCTTATTTGAAAAATATTTTCTTGTTTCATGAAGTAAATAATTATGAATGTATTGGTTTTGACAAATTTTTAGAACCGGCTATTATGGCCATAGTTCCGCTTTGATATTTTCGTATCAAAAATTAGAAAAATTAAATTAATTAATTTAATTTAAATAAAATTGTGAAAATTAAAACTCACGATCCGAAATTAAGCTTCAAAAAACACAAAAAGCAGTCAAGGAAGTCTCCGAAACGAGAGGGTTCTAGACAGAGATAAGAATGGCTGTAGGGATGGGCGATTTTGAAAATTTTTGAACTAAAGTTTTATTTGAACCAATAAATTGTTTAAAAAAAGTCTTAGTCGTTTAACAAAGTTTATTAGAGCACGAAATTCTGTGAAAACCTTCGATTACAAAGTTTTGAAATGCTTTAAGAGTTGAAGAGAAAAAATTACTTTAAAGAAATAAATTAAAATAGGTGAATAAACTTCATAGAAAGCAGGTGTCAAAACCATTGTTGATTCTAGATTATACAATTAACTATTCCACTACTTCCCATACAATCACAAAATTGAAGGTAAACGTCTAATGCTTTTAAACTCTACCAAATCGAATATTTATATACAAATATTGTATATTTATATACAAATATTGTATATTCATATACAAATATTGTATGTTTATATACAAATATTGTATATTTCAACAGGAAAAAGATAAAGAAAGCAAAGTTTGACTACTTTTCAATTATTAAAAGAGGGAAAAAATTATCTAGCATTTTCTAAGCGCTGAAATGGACGAATGAAACCCTTGTTCGCTAATAAATGAAAAAATGTCCATTAATCCTATTTTTAAATACCTCATCACCAATCTACATCATTATCAGCACCATCATCTAAAAGATCATCATCACCATTTCAGAGCACTACCCAATTCCAACCCTCATCCACCTCCCTCTGTTCCCTTTCCAACCAAATCTACTTGAAACCTAAAGTAAAAACTCTCATAACCTATTGGTTCACCATCGTTCACGTGACAAACCAAACGACCAATGAAACTGCCGTATTTAGGGGAAACCTTCCGTTCTAAAAATACCATCCAATCATTCGAAGACTTTGAATACAAGAGGGATAAACTTTCCAGAAATGATTTATCATCATTATCAGCACCACCACCACTATTATTATTACTATTTTTATTTTCTTCTTTTATCTCTTTAATCACACATTTTTCTTCGAAATCCACTACGACAGAAGTGAAATTAAACAAATTTATTTTATTATTATTATTATTTTTATTATATTTATCATCATCATCATCATAATCCTTTTCCAAGCGCTTAACATTTACAGACACATACAAGTCAACGCTGTAATCATTATCACCACCATCTCCTGACCTAGCCACCCTATTCCCAATATAACTACTACTATGATTAGTGACCTCATTAATCTGTCCACTACTATTATCAGTACTTCTATTATTTATATTATTTACAATTATATTATTATTATCATTATTTTTATTGTTATTGTTGTTGTTCACTGGAGTGAAATATCTCAGGACGTCCCAATCATCATCCATCTTTAGAACATCTCTAAATTCACTTTTCGTTTTTCCGATAATATTTTTATTATTAGTGTTATTGGCGTTACTATTATTATTATTATTATTATTGTTATTATTATTGTTGTTGTTATTGTTGGTGAAGTTGTCCAAAAGTTTGGGATCGACATTTTGTGGGGTGTGTTTTCCAACCTGGATGACTACGAACTGTGGTTTCTGTGGGATGGATGAATGATTGAAAGAATTGAGTGAAAGAAATTTAAAAAAATATTTTCAAATACTTCAAATGGCCTAAACTACCCACCCCCCCTAACCATGGCCTAAACTACCCACCCCCCCTAACCATGGCCTGAACTACCCACCCCCCCCTAACCATGGCCTGAACTACCCACCCCCCCTCCTAACCATGGTCTGAACTACCCACCCCCCCCTTACCATGGCCTAAACTACCCACCCCCCCTAACCATGGCCTGAACTACCCACCCCCCCCCCTAACCATAGCCTGAACTACCCACCACCCCTAACCGCATTTTGGCCTAGACGATTCTTCCTAACGTAGTTAATGTACCTCTTGTGTCTTCTGCTTTGGGAGGGTCGGTAGTAGTAGTAGGTGTTGAGGTGGTGGTTATGGTTGTAGTTGTTGTTGTTGTGGGGTACAACTACTAAACGTTTTTTGTGCTGTTTAATAATGTTTTTGTTGTTGTTGTTGTTGTTGTTGTTACCAGCTTGGGTTGGGTTGTGGTGCTGGTGGTAGTGGTTGTGGTGGGGGTTGGTGTTGAGGTGGTTGTTGTGGTGGTGGTTGTTGTGGTAGTGGTTGTGGTGGGGGTTGGTGTTGAGGTGGGTTAAAGATGTGTAGTTGTAGTTTTTGTTGATGCTCTGCTGATTGTTATTGTTAGTGTTAGTATTATAACGGTTATGATTATGATTGCTGATACTACTATCAGCACCACCGTTAACGCTTCTATGAGAAACTTTTCGTTGAATCGTCACCGGGTTAACGATAAAATTCTTCTTTTGCCCACAGTTAATGCACTTTTCACCACGGGGTAAGGTATAATGGCTAGTGATGCTAGCTGGTTGTTGTTTGTGGTTGAAGGTTTGTTGTTGTTGGTGTTGTTGTTGGAAGTGTTTCTTGTGTTTTGTTGTTGTTGTTGTTTCGTAGGTTGTTGCAGAAGAGACGCAATGGCTGTAGGGTGGTTGGCATGATAATGATTGCGAAATAAAAGTAATTAATTAGTATTTATTTAATTATAAAATAGTTTCAACATTTAATAAACAACAACAAAATTTATCAAAAAAACCTATTCAAAAATAAAAGTACCACCATAAACCACAAATCAACAACAACAACAACAACACCACCAACAACAACAACAACCCCAACAACACCACCACCACCAACATCACCACCAACGACACCACCACCAACAACAACAACACCAACAACAACACCACCAACAACAACACCACCAACGACACCACCAACGACACCACCAACGACACCACCAACAACAACAACAACAACACACTAACTTCTGTCCGAACTGGTAGTAGCCAGTGGGACACACACAAGTGGAGCCGTGGGAAGTGGCTACACATCCGTGAGTGCACTTTGAGTCGCTGCAGCTGCTGCCAACCACTCCTTGAGGTGGTGTGGTGGTGTGGTGTGGTGGTGGTGTAGTGGTGTTGGTGGTGGTGGTGTTGGTGGTGGTGTTGGTGATGGTGTGGTGGTGGTGGTGGTGGTGGTGTGGTGGTGGTGGTGGTGGTGTGGTGGTGGTGGTGGTGGTGGTGGTGATGGTGGTAGTGGTGGTGGTGGTGATGGTGGTAGTGGTGGTGGTGGTGATGGTGGTGGTGGTAGTGGTGGGGAGTAGTTGAGGTGACGGTAATGATGGTAGTTGTTTGATTAATCCATGCATGCATCTATTCATGCATCCATGTATTCATCATGCATCCATGCATCCACCATGATTTCATCCATGCATGCATCCACCATGATTTCATGCATCCCTAACCGATGCATGAAGCGGTCTCAGCATTGAAAACCAATCCAGGTGCGCATAGACAATCGTAAGAACCTGAAAAAATGGAAAAAATGTAGAAAAAATTAATCTTTTTTTTTTTAAATAATTTTTTTTATAAATAATTTTTACAAATATGTTAAAACTTTTATAAAAGTTCTTGGATAATTCTTTGAATAGAATTTCAAAAAAATAAATAAAAAACCGATTTTGTTCTGACAAACTGCCTCTCCACATATGTTTGGTTGAAGGCATTCATTCTCATCTGTGGGTGGTGGTGATGATGATGATAATGATGATGATGGTGGTGATGATGGTGATGACGATGATGATGATGGTGATGATGGTGATGATGACGATCCACCCACTCACCCACCCACCCATGCACTGGTTCCACGAGAAGTGCTTGAAGCCAGCGGGGCACTTGCAACGCGGTTGTGACGTAGACGCTGACGTCACACATCCGAACTGGCACGTGACCAAATCGCCACAAGACACGTGGTCACCACCACCAGTACTACTACTAGCACCACCACCACTACTAGCACCACCACCACTACTACCACCACTACTACTACTAGCACCACCACCACTGGCTTCACAATAGCCACCATCGACGGCTAAGAAGCCAGACAAGCAGCGACACTCATAACCACCCACTCTGTTGAGGCAGCTGCTGGTGGCTGTGTTGCATGGAAGAGTGGAGGAGGAGGAGGAGGATGGTTGGGCGCATTCGTTTATGTCTGCGAGGGTGAGGTGGAGGGATGGAGTGAAGGGAGAGATAATACTAGCGTTACTTCCTTATCAAACAAAAACCCTCCAAACCCCCTTCAAATGACCCAACCTCCGACCTCCACCAACCTCTCCCTAGACCACTTTTCTTCAACCACTTTCTCCAAACCTCCCACCAAACGATCCCCACACCCCCTTCATACCCCCACCACCCCCTCACCTACCCCCCTCCCTCCACCCACCCACCTTTGCACTCCCTGTCCCTCACCTACCCCCCTCCCCTCACCTACCCCCCTCCCCTCACCTACCCCCCTCCCCTCACCTACCCCCCTCTCCTCACCTCACCCACCTCCCTCCACCCACCCACCTTTGCACTTCCTGCCCCTCATCTCGAAGCCCTCCCCACACACGCACTGGAAGCCTCCGACGGTGTTCAGACACTTCTGCTCCTTCGAGCAGTTGTGCGTCCTTCGCGTGCATTCGTCTATGTCCCTGTCGTGGTGGTGGTGATGATGATGATGGTGGTGATGATGATGGTGATGGTGGTGATGGTGATGATGGTGGTGATGAGGGTGGTGGTGATGATGGTGATGGTGGTGATGATGATGATGATGGTGGTGGTGGAGATGGTGATGATGGTGATGGTGGAGATGATGGTGATGGTGGTGGTGATGATGATGGTGGTGATGGTGATGGTGGTGATGATGATGGTGGTGGTGATGATGATGATGGTGGTGATGGTGGTGATGATGATGGTGGTGGTGGTGGTGATGGTGGTGGTGATGATGATGATGGTCATGATGATTGTGATGGTCATGATGATGGTGATGATGAATATTATTATTATTCTCTTTCAACCTAAAATCTTTTCATTCCAAAGACATTCCACCCTAAAATTTTCCCCTCCAAAAGACATTCCACCCTTATTTATTTCGGCCCACTCACACACAAGTGACCAGGTCTCCTGCAAGCACAAATCCCTCACGGCACGAACAGTGGAAGCCCCCATCTGTGTTGATGCACTCACCCTGGCATCTGCTGTCTTTGGCATCCTGCATGGAATGGATGGAAGGATGGATGGACGGTGGGTTGGATGGGTTGGATGGATGGTGGGTTGGATGGGTTGGATGGATGGTGGGTTGGATGGATGGGTTGGGTAGATGGGTGGGTTGGATGGATGGGTGGGTTGGATGGGTGGGTTGGATGGGTGGATGGTGAGTTGGATGGTGGGTTGGATGGATGGGTTTGTTGATGGTGAGCTGGATAAATGGATGGTATGGATGTATGAATGGACTTTTAACCATCATCATCATAACCATTAATTTTTAACCATTACCATCACCATCATCATCATAACCATTAATTTTTAACCATCACCATCCTCATCATCATCATTATCATCATCATCACCTTGCATTCATCCACATCTTCACACTTGGTTGCATTCTTATCCAACTTGTATCCATCCTCACAAACACACCTGTACGAGCCTATCATGTTGACACACCTGTGGCGATGATGATGATGATGGTGATGGCGATGATGATGATGATGGTGATGGCGATGATGATGATGATGACGATGTTGATGATAATGATGATGAACCTTCCATGCTGACACGTATCCTTTAACGTTGAGCACTCGTCTATGTCTAGAAAAAGTGATTTATTTATCTAAAATATTTATTTAAAATATTTAATCAAATTAAGAAAAAATAATAAATAGTGATTATTAGATCTAAATAATTATTTTTCAATTTAATTAATTGATATTAATTAATTGATTTTAATTGAATTTCTCGCACCTTTTCCTTGCTCGTCGAATCCACTGCCCGACGGACACATGTGCTTGTAGTTGACTGTGGTGAGGTTATGATGATGATGATTACAATAATATAAACAATAATAATAATAATAATGAAAAAAATAAATTATAAATAATAATATTAACAATGATAATAATAATAATGAAAATAATAATAAAAATATAAATCTTTATTATAATAAAATAAGATAATACAAATATGATAATACAAATAAGATAATACAAATATGATAATACAAATAAGATAATACAAATATGATAATACAAATAAGATAATACAAATATGATAATACAAATAAGATAATACAAATATGATAATACAAATAAGATAATACAAATATGATAATACAAATAAGATAATACAAATATGATAATACAAATAAGATAATACAAATATGATAATACAAATAAGATAATACAAATATGATAATACAAATAAGATAATACAAATATGATAATACAAATAAGATAATACAAATATGATAATACAAATAAGATAATACAAATTTGATAATACAAATAAGATAATACAAATATGATAATACAAATAAGATAATACAAATATGATAATACAAATAAGATAATACAAATATTAAAATACAAATAAGATAATACAAATATGATAATACAAATAAGATAATACAAATATGATAATACAAATAAGATAATACAAATATGATAATACAAATAAGATAATACAAATATGATAATACAAATAAGATAATACAAATATGATAATGATGATGATAATCACCTGAATTGGGTCTTGGACACCTCTCACAAGCATCCCCCCAAGCCAGTCCACCCGAGCAACAACACGTCACCTTCGTCGTCAAACCACCACTGCCACTGCTTTCTGAGATCTTTGGTTGTTTTTGTTGTTGGGGATGGAGTGTTGTTGATTTTGTCGTTGTTGGTGGTGTTGTTTTTGTTGGTGGTGTTGTTTTTGTTAACAATGATGACTTTGTGGGTATAGATCGATATATTAATCTCATATATTAACGGGAAAAAAGTATAATCTACTATTCTCATATACAATTTAGAAAAAAAACCATAATAATATTAAGTTATAATCTATTGTTCTCATAATATAATATAAAACAAATGCTAATTATATGCAAGGCGATGCTAGTAGTGATACCAGAAGAGGACACTGTCCATGCTGGTAGTTGACCATGCAGTTGCCCATCCGCTTGTCTGCCAGGTGGTGTTTGAGGAGGAGGGTGAGTGGTGGGTTAACTGATTAATTGATTAATTAACCTATTTATCACTTGATTAAGTAATTAATTGATTAACTCCACGTTTAATTGCCAATTACTATTACGCACACGAAAAAACCCAAAATCTAATCAACTCTGAAATTCCCCTCCCCCTCCCCCCTCCCCCAGAAGCCCCTTACCCCTTAAACCCCCCTCCCCCCTCGAAAACCAAACCACCCCCCCCCCCCCTGAAAACCAAACCCCCCCCCACCCAAACACTCACCCACACAACTCCTGCCATCATAGGCGGCCACATAACCCTCGGGACACTGACACAGGAAGGCCCCATCAGTGTTGACGCACTGCCCTGGAGAGCAGGTCTTCGCGTCCGTGCATTCGTTCACGTCTGCATCAGAGAGGGTATTTTTTGTATTTTTATTATTTGTATTTTTTATGATTTTTGTTGTTTTTGTTGTTAAGCTGAAAATAGACTATTGCAGTATTATTTTAAATATTTTATTGATAATTTTTTTACACCCTTTCCTCCACCCACCTCCACCCTTCCTCCATTCACCCACCTTTACACTCATCCCTCCCTCCCTCTACCTCTACACTCCTCCCTCCATTCACCCACCTCCACCCTCCCTCCACCCACCTCTACACTCCTCCCCAATCTTCTTGTAGCCAATAGAACAGACGCATTCAAACGAGCCAATCAGATTCACGCATGTGTCCTTGCAGTCGTTCTGATTGGTCAGACACTCGTCGATGTCTGAGGTCATGAATATTAATGAGCATTATGGATATTTATTTGAATAATTAAAAAAAACAAATTTAAGAGCTAATAATTTCACCCATTTTCTCCCAGTTTCACCCATTTTCTAAACCCATTTCCCCCTATTTGCCCTAAACTCCTCACCCAATCCTCCCCTATTCTCTCCATTCTTCACTCAAACCACCCCACCAAATTCCCCACCCCCAATTTTCCGTTACCCTTCCACCCCCTACCCCCCACGCCCCTATTCCCTCACCCCCCCTACTCCCCCACCTCCCCACCCCCACCCCTCCTACTCCCCCACCCCTCCAGCCCACCTTCGCAGTGGACGAGATCCTGGGCCAGGGCGTACCCTCTGGGGCAGATGCAGTGGTAGCTGCCTGGCTTGTTGACGCAGCGGAAGGCACACTGGTTGTTCCGGTCTCGGCATTCGTTTATGTCTGGCGGGCAGGGGAGGGGGGTGAGAGGTGGGTGGTGGTGGGAAAAGGTGAAGGGGAAGTGGTGTCTGGTGGGAGGGGGTGGCATGCGAGGGTGGTGGTGGGAGTTTAATGGGGTTTAGTGGTTTTTAACACCCACTCAATCACCATCTATCCATTTATTTACCCACCATCCAACCACTCCTACTTATCCCCTTTAACCAAACATCACCACTACCACCCACCCCTACCACCCCACCCACCCTTACTACCCCACCTACCACCCCACCCACCACCCCATCCACCACCCCACCCACCCACCTTCACAAACACCGTCATGGTTGACTGCATACCCTGCATCACAAAGGCATGTGAACGACCCATCAGTGTTGCTACATACACCATGCACGCATTGCTCTGGGTCCACTGTGCACTCGTCTATGTCTGGATGGGGGGGGGAGAGGGTGGAGAGGGGGTTGTGGCTGGAACGGGGGTGATTTTTATGGTAGGGGGATGGTTGGTGGTTGAGTGTGGGAGGGTTGGGGTGGTAGAGTCATGGTGGGAGACAGGAAAAACGACGAATGGGTGAAGTTATTGGATGGGATGACAATAAAATCAAAAGATGATCAAACTAATTTTAAAAATGAAAATCCCAAAAGTTCATCAAACGAACCAACACAGATGGTCAAATCGGGATAGTCGTTCACGTAACCATGGGAGCACTCACACCTGGGAGGTTTGGTTGCCAGGTGATCAATTGGTTCTAACGAACATTTATGTCTTCAATTTAACTAATTAATAAGGTAGCTGTTTCTTTTTGATAATATATTTTAAATTATGATAGAGTAATTAAATGTATTTATTTAATAAAATAATTTAAATTTTATTGATAAGGATAGTTTTAAATTTATTTATAAAAAATGATGTTGAATTAATATTTTTTTAATGATTTTAAATTTTTATTACTATTAATAATTTTAAATATATTAAAATAAATGAATATAAAAAGTTAAAATATTCAAAATCCTCCCAAACCTATAGGAGCCATCCATGTTGATGCAATGGCCATTGGTGCAGAGGTTGGGCTGGAGGAGGCACTCATTTATGTCTGCATGGATGCATGGATGCATGGATGGATGAATGGATGGATGGATGGATGGATGGATGAATGGATGGATGGATGGATGGATGGATGGATGGATAGAAGGATGAAAATAATTTAAAATAGAAAATATTGATTCATTTGTAACACTTTTACAAAACTGTGAAAATAAAGAATAAAAATTGTTTAAAAAGCTGAAATAAATAAAAAGTCACCATTAAGTTCAACGACGCCATGTCCTGTTATGAAGGTCATCACCCTGGAACATAAGTCTTCGTATGCCTCTGATGATGATGGTGATGATGATGGTGATGATGATGATGATGATGATGATGGTGATGATGATGATGATGGTGATGATGATGATGATTATGATGAAGGTGGTAGTAGTGATGACGGTGGTAGTGATTGTGGTGATGATGATAGTGGTGGTTTAAAATTTAAAAAATTCATGCGAAAAAACGTTTTATAGTTTTAAAAAACTGTTAAATAAAAAATTATAAACAAATTTAAACAAAAAATTAATTAAAAAATATTCTTTCTTTCGACAAAAATGGTTGCACAAGGGCAGCAAAGCACCTACTGGTTCCCCTGGTCGGACACACCTCACAAATGTCGCCTGCCGACATCCACGCCCTGCCAATGCTGCAACAACACACCGACCTGGTCGTCTCACTGGGACTGTGGTCGAAGGGGGGAGGGGTGTGATGAGGGGGGGGGGGGGGTGTGTGATGAGGGAAGGGGTGTGATGAGGGGGGGGTGTGTGATGAGGGAGGGGGGTGTTATGAGAGGGGGGGTGTGATGAGGGGAGGGGGGTAAAAAGAGAGGGGGTAAGATAGGGAAAAAGAGAGAAGGGGTTGATATAGGGGGGTGGTTGTGAAGAGGGTGGGTGAAAAGAGGGTAGAATAAGATTGAAGATTAATATGGAAAATAAATTGGGTTAAATTCGAATTGGTTTTTAATTGATTAATTTAAATTTTAAACACTAATTGGTTTTTAATTGATTAATTTAAATTTTAAACACTAATTGGTTTTTAATTGATTAATTTAAAATTTAAACACTAATTGGTTTTTAATTGATTAATTGAAACTAGGGTTCCAGCAAAGGTGACTGACATCTGGAGAGAACAAACTGCGTTCTCAAACTTGCTGAAGCACTGCCCTTGTCTCGAATCTGTGAATTTCAAAACGCCGTCTAATAATAATAATAATAATTATAATAATAATTATTATTATTATTATAATTATAATGGGTTCTCCTAATTCGTTCTTGGTCAAAATTTAAGGATTTTAAGATCTTTTTTAATTAGACAGTGTTTAATTATAATGTAATGTTGAGTTGTTTTAAAATATTATTTATTATAATTAACTAGTTATTTTACCCTTTCGTCCACCCCCCTCCCAACCTCCACCCCCATTGCACCCCTCATCCCATCACATCCCAACCATCCCACCTCCCCCTACCCCCCATCCCACCCACCCCCATCCCACCTCCACCCCCATCCACCCCCCATCACAACCACCCCCTCCCAATCTCCACCCCCATCCCCCCCTTTCTCCCTTTATCCCACCCACCCCCTCCCACCTCCACCCACCCCCCTCCCACCTTCACAGCGCCTTCCATCCTCACTACTTGTGTATCCATTGAGACATATGCATTTGTAAGACCCTTCCGTGTTGTAGCACTGTCCAGGTGTGCACGTGTGTGTGTGTGCGCATTCGTCTATGTCTGTGTGCGTGCGTGTGTGTGTCCGTGTGTGAATGGTTGGGATGGAGGGTTGAATGGATGGAGGGTGGAATAGATGGAGGGTGGAATGGATGGAGGGTGGAATGGATGGGGTGCATTTGGAGGGTGGGAGTGGAATAGGGGATGGATTTATAGTGCACCCACCCAACCTCCTTCCACCCTCACCCAGACCCACCCACCCAACCTCCATCCATCCTCATCATCCCAAACCCACCCAAGCATCTCATATACTCATCCACCAGAAATCCCTTGTGACACTTGCAGACGTACGACCCCATCGTGTTTATGCACATCCCATTTGTGCACGTCGTCGTGACGTCACACTCGTCTATGTCTGTGTGGATGCATGGATGGATGAGTGTATGGATGGATGGGGGATGGATGGATGAATGTGTGGGTGGAAAAATGGACGGATGAATGAATAGATGGTCAATAATTATGAAAATTAAAATTAATGATTAATGAATAAACTTCACAAACCCCCACCCATCCCCTCTAAACCTTCACAACACCCACCCATCCCATCCACCCATCCCAACCACCCAACCCACCCCTCCACCAACCTTCACAAATGAAGAGGTCTCTATTGAATTCATAGCCATCTTGACACTCACAACTGAACGCACCCACACTGTTGATGCACCTGCCATGCAAGCAGACACCGGGTCGTTCGTGACATTCGTCGATGTCTGTGGGTGGGGGGAGGGTGGGTGAATGGGATTGTTTGTGGTGGTTTCGGGGGTTTGTTTAGTGGTTTGGAAGATGGTTTTAGAGAGTGGTTTTTTGGTAGTTTGAGATGTTTTTTTTAATCGTTTTGTGGTTTACAGTTTTAACGTATTTTGAACCTTTTTTTTTGATTTTGTGAAAAAATATCAAATTTTTCAGTACAAAACTGAACCAGCCCTTCCATCCAGCCCCTAACCCATCCACCTAACCCCTAACCATCCCATCCAAAACCATTCCATCCATCTACCCAACCAACCATAGCAGTCATTATTGGTCGTCAATTGGTATCCATCATGACATTCACATGCGTAAGAGCCAGGTGTGTTCACGCACGTGCCATTGCTGCACAGACTTGCCCTCTCTGTGCACTCATTTATGTCTGTGTGATGCATGGATGGATGCATAGAATAATGGATAGATGGATGGAATAATGGATGGGGGAGGGTGGACGGATGAACAGATGGATGGATGGACCATAAAAACGCCTCACCAAGACACTGTCCTTCGTGGGACTTGAAGCCAGGACCACAGATGCAGCGGTAGCTACCAACGACGTTGTCGCATCGGCCATTCAGACACATCCTGCCGTTGCCCTCCTTGCACTCATCCCGGTCTGTGCATGCAAGCATGGATGGATGGGTGGGTGGATTGATTGATGAATTGATAAATGAATGGATGGATGGATGGATGGATGGGTGGGTGGATTGATTGATGAATTGATAAATGAATGGATGGATGGATGGATGGATGGGTGGGTGGATTGATTGATGAATTGATAAATGAATGGATGAATGGATAGATGGATGGATGGATAGATGCATGGGTGGATAGATGCATGGATGAATAGATGCATGGGTGGATAGATGGATGGATGAATGCATATATGGAGGGCAGATGGATGGATGGATGGATGGATGTTTTTTCACCTTCGCAAAATCCACCAGCTCCAAGTTTGTAGCCATCGATGCACTTGCAAGTGTAACTGCCTGGGGAAGAAAAATGAAATGTAAAAAAACTTGAAATAAAAATAGTGAAAACTAAAATAGTGAAAACTAAAATAGTGAAAATTATAAAACAATTATAAATTTAAAATAAATATTAAAAGAATTATGGAAAAACTTTTTTAAAGAATAAAAATCAATCTTAATAATGAAATGCGAAAGTTTAATTATGTTCACCAGGTGTGTTTTTGCAGAAAGAGTTTTCAGGACAGACGTTTAAGGAGCATTCGTCTATGTCTGAGGAGGGAGGAGTTGAGGAGGGAGGGTGGAGGAGGAAGGGGTTGAGGAGGAAGGAAGGAAGTTGGAGGAGGGAGGGGGTTGAGGAAGGAGAGAGGGTTGAGATGAAAGAGAAAGATTGGGGTGAAAAAGGTGGTTAAAGAAAGGAAAAAGATCGGAAAGAATCGAGAAGTTTAAAAATAACTTTCCTCCAACCCTTCCTACCATTCCCCTCCCCTCTCCCAGCCCACCCACCCTCGCAGATATGGTCATGTTTGTTGAACTTGAAGCCCTGGTAGCACTGGCAGTAGAAACTGCCCAACGTGTTGACGCACACGCCATTCTGACATATGTTACCCAGGAGTTGACATTCGTCTATGTCTGGTGGAGTGGAGGGTGGATAGAGGGAGTGGAGGGTGGATGGAGGGAGTGGAGGGTGGATGGAGGGGGTGGAGGGTGGATGGCGGTGAGGTGATGGGAGGAAGAGTGGTAGGATGGTGGAGGGTGGTGGGGTGGTGGAGGGTGGTGGGGTTGAGGGCGAGAAGGGTAGAATAGAAAAATTGAACATTTTAACTGATTCTAAAAATGAAAAGTATTTATGGGCTGGATGCAGACAACCAATCACCTTCATCCATGTTCACTACAGCTCCTCCCCCTCCTGTGAAATCATCATCATCACCATCTCTGCCACCATCCCTTCCACCACCCCCATCTCTTCCACCACCACCATCTCTTCCACCACCCCCATCCCTCCCACCACCACCATCTCTACCACCACCTCCATCTCTTCCACCACCCCCATCTCTTCCACCACCACCATCTCTTCCACCACCCCCATCTCTTCCACCACCACCATCTCTTCCACCACCACCATCTCTTCCACCACCCCCATCTCTTCCACCACCTCCATCTCTTCCACCACCCCCATCTCTTCCACCACCACCATCTCTTCCACCACCACCATTCCACCCCCCACCACCATTCCATCCCCCACCACCACCACTCCATCCACCATTTCTACCCCCATTCTTTCCATTACTCCCACATAAGTCTTTATACCTGTCTGTAGATTGAAAAATACCTTCTCTAATAATGATAAAGAAATAAAAATTATAATAAATCTAGATAATAATAATAATAATAATAATAGATAATTTTATATTAAACTCAAAAACCTATTTGAAAAAATAAAAAATAAAAAAACATATAAACAGTTTTTAAGAACTAAAAAAAAAGTTTAAAATTAAAAAAATCCTCCAACCAACCAGATCCCTTCACAGGGCACAAGACGCAAACAACAGTTGATTTCTGGAGACCATCATCATCATCATCATCAGCAGCATCATCATCAAGAGGGTACCAGGCCTTTCCCAGGGAACAACAACACTGCTTCCTCGTGAGTTGCGCTGTTAATGCTTTGTTGCAGTTGGTGGTTGTTGTTGCTGTTGTTGCTATGTTGGGGTTGTTGTTGGGGCTTCGTGTGTTGTTGATTGGTCTGGTGTCCATGTAGCATTTACCCGCTCTCATGTCTGACGTGGTGATGATGATGATGATCATGATGGTTAGGGTTAGGTACCAACCCTTCTAACCACCCAACTACCCACTACCACCTCAAATCTTCCCCCAAACCCTCCCCTCCTCCTCCCAAACCTCTCCCTCCCAAACCCTCCCCTCCCCCTCCCAAACCTCTCCCTCCCTCCCCCTCCCAAACCTCTCCCCTCCCCCTCCCAAACCTCTCCTCCCCCTCCCAAACCTCTCCCCTCCCCCTCCCAAACCCTCCCCTCCCCCTCCCAAACCTCTCCCCTCCCCCTCCCAAACCTCTCCCTCCCTCCCCCTCCCAAACCTCTCCTCCCCCTCCCAAACCCTCCCAAACCCCTCCCAAACCCTCCCAAACCCTCCCTCCTTCCCTCCTCCTCCCAAACCTCTCCCTCCCTCCTCCCCCTCCTCGCACCAACCCACCAATGCACTTCTCGTTGAGGTATGAGTAACCCTCAGGACATATGCACTCAAAACTACCCGGCGTGTTCACACACTTCCCCTCGAAGCCACACGTGTGCGTGTCTGTGCATTCGTCTATGTCTGTGTGTGTGTGTGTGTTTATGTGTGTGTGTGTATGTGTGTGTGTATGAGTGTGTGTGTGTGTGTGTGTGTGTGTGTTTATGAGTGTGTGTGTGTGTGTGTGTGTGTGTGTGTGTGTGTGTGTGTGTGTGTGTGTGTGTGTGTGTGTGTGTGTGTGTGTGTGTGTGTGTGTGTGTGTGTGTGTGTGTTGCGATAGCGAACGAGTTTGTGAAAAATCTCTCAAATTCTAAAATCTCTAAATAAAATCTCACCCGTCCCAAACAATCTCCCCTCCAAAACATCATCACCATTATCCTCACCCCCCCCCCCCAATCGTCATCATCATCATCCCCCCCCCCCAATCATCACCATCACCATCACCCCCCTCACCAATACACTTTCCTAGCTCAGCTTCATAGACGAATCCCTTGCCACAACTGCACACAAAGCCTCCAAACACGTTCACGCACACACCACCCTCACACACGTGCATCGAACTGCTGCACTCGTCTATGTCTGTGTGGATGTGGATGGATGGGGATGGGATGGTGGATGGTGAGATGAAGATGGGATGGATGGGATGGAGATGGGATGGATGGTGGTTTGAGGGAGGGAGGTTGAAATGATGGGATAATGAGATAGAGAAAATGGGAAATCAAAAAGAAGTGAAATAGAAAAAAAAGAAAGGAGTGAAAGAGTGAGATGTGAAAGAAACTTTTTCCCCCTCTTCGAACAACCCCCCTCACCCACCCTCCCCCACCATCCACCCCCTCTCCCCCCCCCCCCACCAACCCTCGAGGATTAGGGTGTGCACGTTGGTGGTGATGCCGATGCCCCCTGGACACAACTCTGCAAACTCTCCTTCATTCATTGAAAGTTATTCCCAATTAAATCAATTTAATTAATAATTATATATATATATTTATTTATATATATATTTAATTATTATATCATCAAAAAAACATTTTCAATTTTTCAATTTTTTTAAAAATATATTTTTTTAGAGCAACTACTACCCCCCTTCCCCCCTTCCCTTCCACCCCCCTCCACCCCCCCTCCTGCACACCCACCACCCAACCAACTGGTATTGTTGCCAGGACAATCGCCACACTCGCCATTGGAGCTCCAACTGCGACCAATCGAAGAGCAGCAACACTCTGACCTCTTTACCGAGTGACCAACTTCGTTCGCGCATGCGTGCTGACTGAAACAGTCGCCTTCTCGCGTGTCTAAAAAGAAGAAAGAATAATTTTTTTTACATTTTTTAACTTTTCTTTCAGCTTCAATTGAAAAAAATATATAATTTAATCTTTCCAAACCCTTTCTACAACTCTCTCAACCCCCACACAACCCACACAACCCTCCCAACCCCCACACAACCCACACAACCCTCCCAACCCCCACACAACCCTCCCAACCCCCACACATCCCCTCCAATCCCCACACAACCCTCCCAACCCCCACACAACCCACAAAACCCACACAACCCTCCCAACCCCCACACAACCCACAAAACCCACACAACCCTCCCAACCCCCACACAACCCACACAACCCTCTCCTCACCACCCACCCACTCACAACCCTCTCTTCTTCACCCCACCCACCCATCCACCCACCGATGCAGACATTCCCCTCCGTGTTGAGTTGGTAGTTGGGGAAGCATTGGCAGTCGAAAGTACCCGGGTAGTTGATGCACACGCCATTCATGCAGCTGCTCTCCACCTTGCATTCGTCAATGTCTGTGGGGGGGGGGTTAGGAGAAGGGGGGTTAGAAGAGGGGAAGGGGTTATGAGGGGGGGGGGGTTAGAAGGGGGGGTTAGGGAGGGTCAGGAAGAAGGGAAGTAGATTTTGAAAATAAATATTTCAAAAATGAATTTAATCAGGTGACCTAATCAATCGAATAAACTGAAAAAATAATGATTATGAATTGAATGAGGCGAAAAAGAAGATTTGAGCACCAAAAACAACCACTACAACCTCAACAACCACCTCAACACCAACCCCCTCCAAAACACCAACAACCAACACCAGCACCTGTGCAGTTGTTGTTGTTGTTGAGTTGGTATCCCTTGTTGCAGATGCACTTGAAGCTCCCGAGACTGTTGATGCACCTTCCATGCGTGCATGCAGCCATTTGACCCGTGCATTCGTCGATGTCTGTCGTCGTGAATTGGAGGTCAGGTGAAGGTCAGGTGAATGTCAAGTCAGGTCAGGTCAGGTCAAGTCAGGTCAGGTCAGGTCAGGTTAGATCAGAAGAGAAAAATGGATGGTTGAGATGCAAAAACATTAGCAATCCTTCTACCCCACCCCCCTCCAAAAAACCCCAAAACCAATCACACAGCACCAAGACCTTGAAAACCACCCCCCTATAAACCCCCAATAGAACCTTGGCCCCCCCCCCCCCCATAGAACCTTGGCCTCCACCCCATAGAACCTTGGCCTCCACCCCATAGAACCTTGGCATGCCTTCCCGTGGGCAGAGGGCTCGAAGCCGAAGTGGCACTCACACCTGAAGGTGCCCTGTTCGTTGATGCAGTAGCCGTTGTGGCACAGGTGGTCGCTGCCATCATCACCATCACTCTCCATGAGACATTCGTCAACGTCTGTGGAGGTGGGGTTGGAGGGTTTAGTTGTTGGAGGGGGGTTGAGTTGTTGGAGGGTTGAGTGGTTGGAGGGTTTGGTTGAAGGAGGGTTGAGTGGTTGGAGGTTTGAGTAATTTAAAATGTCCTTATCTCCCCTACCCTCCCCCGCCCCTCCTTCTCCCAACCCCTCCTTCTCCCAACCCATTCCACCCCCCTTCCCCCCTCCCCCTCAACTCACCCACACAGTAGTTGCCATCGGACTCATAACCCTTTTCACACACACACTCGAAGCCACCCCTCGTGTTCACGCACACGGAGTTTGGACCGCAGTTGCCGTTGTTCTCAGTGCACTCGTTGACGTCTGCGTGGGGGTGGATGAGGGAGGGTGGATGAGGGGGGTGGATGAAGGGGGGGGTGGATGAAGGGAGGTGGTGGATGAGAGGGGGGGGTGAAGGGGGAGGGTGGATGAGGGGGGTGGATGATGAGGGGGGGTGGATGAAGGGGGAGGGTGGATGAGAGGGGGTGGATGATGAGGGGCGATGGATGAGGAGGGGTGGATGAGAGGGGGTAGATGAGGAAGGAGGGTGGATGAGAGGGGGTGGATGATGGGGGGGGGTGGATGAGGTGGGGGGGGTGGATGAGAGGGAGGGGGATGAGGGGGGGGTGGATGAGAGGGGGGTGGATGAGAGGGGGGTGGATGAGAGGGGGGTGGATGAGGAGGGGGGGTGAAGGGAGGGGGGTGAAGGGGGGGGGGTGAAGGAGGGGAGGGTGAAGGGGGGGGTGGATGAGGGGAGGGGGGTGAGGGGGAGTGAATAAGGGGGGAGGGTGGATGGGGGCTGAAATTGGTGAGAGGGTATTTGAAATGGGTGGGGTGAAGATGAAGAGAGGGTATTGATAATGGGGGGATGGAGATGAGAATGGAATGAGAGGAAGAAATGAGAGGGACATTGGAAAGTCTCAAATATTCTTTTTATCTTCATTTTTATTAATAAATCTTCATTTTATTAATAAATCTTATTTTTATTACTAAATCATCTTTCCACCATCCCTCTACCACTCCCCTCAACCAACCCCCTCTGCTCCCCTCACCCTCCACATTCCACCCCCTCTCCCCTTCTCGCCCCCCTAACTCACCAGTGCAATAGTCTCCACTGCCGGCGTATCCCTGCTTGCAGGTGCAGTTGAAAGAGCCAGGTGTGTTGAGGCAGTCAGCCGCCAGGGGGCAGTTGTGCTCCCCTGTGCTGCACTCGTCGATGTCTGGGGGTGGGTGGGTAGGGGATGGGTGGAAATGGTGTGGTTAATAGGGGTGGGTGGAAGGGGTGTGGTTAATAGGGGTGGTTGGAAGGGGTGTGGTTAATCGGGGTGGTTGGAAGGGGTGTGGTTAATAGGGGTGGTTGGAAGGGGTGTGGTTAATAGGGGTGGTTGGAAGGGGTGTGGTTAATAGGGGTGGTTGGAAGGGGTGTGGTTAATAGGGGTGGTTGGAAGGGGTGTGGTTAATAGGGGTGGTTGGAAGGGGTGTGGTTAATAGGGGTGGTTGGAAGGGGTGTGGTTAATAGGGGTGGTTGGAAGGGGTGTGGTTAATAGGGGTGGTTGGAAGGGGTGTGGTTAATAGGGGTGGTTGGAAGGGGTGTGGTTAATAGGGGTGGTTGGAAGGGGTGTGGTTAATAGGGGTGGTTGGAAGGGGTGTGGTTAATAGGGGTGGTTGGAAGGGCAGAAGGGAAAAGAGGGAGGTGAGAGAGGGTTGGGGGAGGTTAGGGGATAAGGGAGGGAGAGGAAGCAAAAGGAAGAGGAAGATGGGGGAAAAAGAGCAGAGAATGATAAAAGAAAAAAAAAAGAAAAGTAGAGGAGAGAGGAAATGCTGAAATATGAAAGAAAGAAGATAAAAGGAGGATGCGCTACAGAAAAAGGCACCTTCACAACTCGTTCGATCCTCATTCTCGCAGTAACCAGGTAGACAATCGCATCTGAAAATTCAAAATAATTCATTTCCAATTCTTTTGTTTTATATTTAACTATGTAAATTTATTTTTTTCCATAACAAATTAATTCATTTCCAATTCTTTATTTTCCTACTTTAAATTTTTTTTTCAGTTTAATAATAATATACAAATTATTGTTAAATATTAAAAAAGTAAAATAGTTATTAAAAAACGCACCTATACGATCCTGGGGTGTTCCTGCACTCCCCACCAATGCACTTCTCACCCCCTTCCCCCTCACACTCGTCTATGTCTGTTAAAATAAATAAATAAAAATAAATATTAAATCAAACAAAACAAATATTGTATAAATAAATATTTCCTCAATTAATGAATAATATGACGAAATAATACAAATCCCAAATAATAAATTATTTATTCCATAAAACCATAAAACAGAAATGAGACCTTCACAGCTCTTGTGGTCAGGGGCGGGGAGGTAACCACCCCCACATTGACAGTGGTAGCTCCCAGGCAGGTTCGTGCAAACACCCCCGTCGCAAAAGTGAGGGTGCTTCGTGCATTCGTCGACGTCTGTGGGAAGAGGGGGAGGAAGAGAGGTAGGTAGGGGGAGAGTGAGGAATTAGAGAAAAGTGTCGATTGGGGGGCGTTCAAGTTGAAAAGTTTTTAATTTTTATAGAAATTGGATGAAACTTTCCCCAACTTACCCCCAAAACCTATGCTTCCACACACCCCAGAACCCACCTATGCAGTCTTTTTGGTTCGGAGAAAGATGGTATCCAGGGCCGCAAACACACTTGAAGCTGCCAATCGTGTTCACGCACTCATTCCCACAGCCATCCGAGCCTTCCTGACATTCATCCGTGTCTTAGGGAGTAGAGGGGGGTGGTGGAAGTGGAAGGGATGGTGGAGGTGGAAGGGGTGGTGGAAGTGACGAAGAGTGAGATGGTGGTGGTAGAAGAGTGGTGGTTAAAGGGGGTGAAGGGGGTGAGGGTGGAGGTGGATGGAAAAAAGCGGTTTAGAGTGATTTTGATTTTTTCTCCATTAAGTTGCTTCAAATCCACCCATCCCAGATCTGACCCACAATTTCACAGCCCACCCCATCCCCTGCCCACCCACCTACCCACCCACCCACCTACCCACCCACCCACCCAAACATGTGGTTCTAGAAGGGTTGGCTTGGAAGCCCCTGTCACACACGCACTCATACCCGCCGTGGAAATTCCTGCACACCCCGTTCGAACAGATGCCACTGTCCAGCGTGCATTCGTCAATGTCTGCCGTTGAATTATAATAAATATTATTTTTTATATAATTTATGTTATATCCAAATAAAATAGATATAATAAATATTTTTTTGATAGTTTAAAAAAAATTAAAAAATATTCTTTTATTGTAATTATATACCAATAAAATGTTATTGAAAATATTATCTGTAGTACAATTATATATAAAAATAAAATAAATAAATTTTGATTATAATTATACACAGACTCACAACCAACCAACCCCCCCTACCTCTGACCCCTCCCTTGACCCCTTCCTCGACCCACCTTTACACGCTTTGAGGTCACTGGTTGGTTCATGACCTCCATCACACTCACATGCGTAAGAACCAGGTGTGTTCACGCACGTACCACCCACGCACAAACTTCCGTCCGTGCATTCATCTATGTCTGTGTGAATGGCAGAATGGCTGGGTGAATGGCTTAGTGAAGAAGAAGAAAAAACAAGATTGGAAAGGATTTTTAATTTTAAAAATAAAATATAATTTTTAATAATTAAAATTAGTTGGTAAATAAACTCAAAAGTGTAAAAAAATTGCCTTTTTTGACATTTTAAAAATACCAAACTGAAAATACTATGAAAAGACTCTAAAAAAAAGTTCAAAAAACTGTTAAAAAAATCATTTGAAAAGAAAAACTTTGAAAAAACGAAAAAAAAATTCCTGGCAACTCACCGACACAGCCTTTGCCTTCGGAGGGACTCTGGTAACCATGGTCACAATGGCAAACAAAACTTCCCGCCAAATTCTCACACCTGCCCTTGCCGCATATCTCCGAGGATAACTTGCATTCGTCGATGTCTGGTGGGGGGAGGGGGTGGGTGGGTTGGAGAGGTGGGTGAGAAGAAGGAAGGGTGGAGGAGGAGGAGAGAAAACAAGTTGGGTGGAAGGAGAGGTGATTGGTATAAAAACCCACCTACACCAATTCACCCACCCACCTACACCAATCCATCCACCCACCCACCAACACCTCAACCATCCACCCACCCACCAACACCTCAACCATGCACCACCCACCTACACCAATCCACCCACCCACACACCTCAGCCATGCACCACTCACCAGTGCAGTTAGTCAGACCAGTGAGGAGAGCGTAACCAGGATGACAAAGACACTCGAAGCCCCCTATTGAGTTTCTGCACTGCCCCCCTCCACACAGGTTCGGAAAAGATGCACATTCGTTTATGTCTGCGATGGGATGGTTGTGGATGGTTGTGAATGGTTTGGTGGGGTGGTTGGAATGGTTGGAAATGGGATGGTTTGGAATGGTTTGGATTGGATGGTTTGGAATGGAATGATTTTGGATTTGATGGTTGAAGGATAATAATTATTCTATTATTATTTATGATTGTTTTGAAAATAAAAGTATGATTGCTATACATTTTTATCAAGTTAAATTTTATTTCGATTTTATAATTTTTTCTTTTCATCCGTCTCACCCCATCCCATCCTATCCCAACACTCCCATCCCATCTCACCTCATCTCATCCCATCCCAACACTCCCATCCCATCCAACCTCGTCTCACCCCATCCCATCCCATCACTCACCCACAAAAGGGATGTTGGCATCGGTTGTGCTTGAGAAGCCTGAGCCTTTCGGACACAGGTTGTTGTAATCGACTGTTTTGTCAAGAGTATGAATTCGTTTTAACTTTTAAAATATATTTTTACAAATAATTTTTCAATATTTTGCCTCATTAAAAAAATCAATTTAATATATATAAAAAGTTCAACAAAAAGCACACCATTATTTTCCCAAAGCACCCTGAAAAGCCTCTCCAACCACCACAACACAAAGCTTCCCCCGCTGCACACACAAACCTGAACTTTTGAGCGGGCAGCCAGCGCACTCCACCCCGTCGCCACCGCTCCAGGCCACACCAACGCTGCAGCAGCACGTCGACCTGCTGTAGGCGCCCAAGTAAGGGTGTCTGCATCCGTGCCAGTCGAACTGACTGTAACAGAAGCCCAGACGAGTGTCTGCAAATATTTTTGTTGTTTAATTTTTTTCTATTTTTGTTTAGTTTTTATTGTTAAAAAAAGTAAAACAATTTTTTACGAAATATTTGAAATTATCAGTTTATCTCCCCCTTCCCTACTCCCTTCTTCACAAACTTCTCCCCAACACCCCCCAACAACCAAGCCCACTCACCAATACACCTCCTGCCAGTGGGGTCGAGGGTCAGGCCAGGGGGGCATTCGCACAGGAAAGAGCCAGGCAGGTTCACGCACACTCCACCCCCACTGCACAAGTCGCCAAACAGCTGACATTCGTCTATGTCTGTGTGCGTGGGGGTGGAGGGTGGGGGTGGAGAGTGGAATAATGAGTTAATATAGGTGGGATAAGAATACTACTAATTAAAATTCAAAAGGTATATATCTTACAAAACGAAAATAAAGAACTCTATATATTTTTCTAAAAACACAAATTCAAAAATATATTTTGCAAAACGCGTTTCAGTTTATTTAAAGTTATTTTAATTTTTATAAATCCATATTGTTCGCAAGATGGCGACTCACCAATACACATGTCTTCCATGTGGGGAAGCCACCCTCGTGGACAATTCCCTTCTGAATGAGGGAAGAAAGAGTGAATTTATAAGGATGAGAAATTACTTTTGATGTCACTAAAATTATATATTATGATTTTAATTCATTGATCAATTAAATGTTTTAAATCTTAATGAACCACATCTATTATTATTATTTTCATCATCATCATACCCTTATCTGTGGAAGGGGGGGTGGTGGTGGTGACGTTGATGGTGATGAGGGGTGGGCAGCTTTCGCACGGGCTGCCCCAGGCCACGCCGACGCTGGAGCAGCACTCAGACTTCAGCATGCCCGCCCTCAACTGACCCTCGCACACGCCCTCCCTCAGCCTAGACCAGCAGGTGCCTCTGCGCGAGTCTGGAAAGAATGTAGAATCAAAGAAAAGAATGGCTTAATCAAGTTAGATCCATCCAAATTCAAGTGAATCTATGGATTATTTATATTTTTCCCAGACCTTTCACCTCACCTACCCACGCACCCTCCCCCTTCTGACCCACCCACTCACCACCAACCCACCCACTCACCACCAACCCACCCATCCACCCACCCACCCAACTACCCCACCCACCCACCTACCCACCCAACTACCCCACCCACCCGTTCACCCACCTACCCACCCACTCACCGACACAAGTCCTTCCAGACACATCAAGGCTGTAACCAGGCTGGTGGCACTGACACACAAAAGAGCCTGAAGCAGTGAAGAATTATCCATTTGTTGAATTCAATACTTTTTTTAATCTTCAATTTTTCCATTAATATTTTTAAATTATATTTTTTTTATTAAAATTTATTTAAATCTATAATATTTTATTAATTTTTCAAAGTCTATAATTATTCAATTAATATTTTTAAATCTTTAATTTTTTTATTAAAATTTATTTAAATCTATAATATTTTATTAATTTTTTAAAGTCTATAATTATTCAATTAATATTTTTAAATCTTTAATTTTTTTATTAAAATTTATTTAAATCTATAATATTTTATTAATTTTTCAAAGTCTATAATTGTTCAATTAATATTTTTAAATCTTTAATTTTTTTATTAAAATTTATTTAAATCTATAATATTTTATTAATTTTTAAAAGTCTATAATTGTTCAATTAATATTTTGTAGCTTTAATACGAGCCTGGTGTGTTCAGACACATGCCGTTCTTGCAACTTCCACTTTTGTCCCTGCACTCGTCTATGTCTGGGGGGGGTGGTTTGGTGAGGGGTAGGGGGGGTGGTTTGGTGAGGGGGGAGTGGTGGTTTGGTGAGGGGGGTGGTGGTTTGGTGAGGGGGGGGGGGAGTGGTTTGGTGAGGGGGGTGGTGGTTTGGTGAGGGGAGGGGTGGTTTGGTGAGGGGGGTGGATTGGTGAGGGATGGGTGGATGGTTTTGTATTGGTTTTAGGGATGAGCTTTGGACTGTTTGAAATGGATATATTTGGGTGGTTTTCAAACCTATCCCCTTCAACTCTGCCCCTCCAATTAACCCAACCCTCCTCCAACCCCAATTCACATCCCCATCAACCTCACCCCACAACTCCCCAACCCTCCCCCCAACTCCCCAACCCTCCCCCCCTACAAACCTTGGCAGGTCATGGAGGCGAGGTCAATCTTGTACCCAGTGGGACAGGTGCAGTGGAAGGAGCCTGGCGTGTTGATGCACTGGCCACCGTGACAGAGGCTCCGAGACCTCGCACATTCGTCTATGTCTGATAGGGAGGGATGGGAGGGGGGGGGGAAGAGGGAGTGGTGGGGATGATGATGATGATGATGATGAGGGTGAGGCTGATGATGAAGATGATGATAATGATTATCTATTTTTTATCCTTTTAACTATTTCTTCTTTTTCCCTACCCCCACTCTCTCACCATGACACTGAGTTCTAGTGGCATCAGCTTTGAACCCTTCATGACATATACACCTGGTGAATTGTTTTTTAAAAATTATTTATAAAATAATATATCAATAATAAAAATTTTAAATTTTATAAAAAGTAATAATTATAGTATTTATATAGCGCCTGGGTGCAAAAAAGCGTTGAATACCTGTATCCAAGCGCCAAGTCCTCGCAGTCTCCATGTTCGCAGACATGGGCAGACAAGATACACTCGTTTACGTCTGAAAGGATTTTAAAAAATATTTTTTGGAAAAATTCAAGTTATTACATATTTTATTGTTTTTAAAATTTTTATAAACTTTTGGAACATTATGAACGTTGTTTAACTGAAAATAAAGCTGTTTAAACCAGTTTTTTATGCATAATTTTATTATTAAAACACAAAACTTTTTGTATAAAAAAAATTCTGAACACCCGAAACAATTCTCATATTTCCAAATAAAAGCTTTTCACCAAATCGATGCGTGCCAGGAAGCCATGTGACTGTTCCATTTTCTCCCCCTTGCACCACCCGACTCCCATTCGTGCCTGCCCCTGGCTGGACCACCCCACCACCCCCACCTGGATATATTCCTCCACCACCCCCACCAGGATATATCCCTCCACCACCCCCACCCGGATATATTCCTCCACCACCCCCACCAGGGTATACTCCACCACCCCCACCAGGGTATACTCCACCACCCCCACCAGGGTATACTCCACCACCCCCTGGATATATCCCTCCACCACCCCCACCTGGATATATCCCTCCACCACCCCCACCAGGGTACGTGTCCCCATCATCTTCACCTGGGTAGAATGTGCCTTCACCTCCCCCACCAGGATAAATACCACCACCACCCGGATGAACCCCTCCTCCACCCGGAGAAACCCCTCCTCCACCTGGATACACCCCTCCACCACCCCCGGGATGAACGCCCCCACCACCACCACCTGGATAGACCTCCCCACCACCACCATTTCCACCACCAGGAAAAACCCCTATCCCAACCAAGTCCGAACACATGGCCTGGTACTCGTGCGTCTTATACAAGGGACATTGGACACAATGGAAGCCCCAGTAGGAGGGTGAAAGGCCCCTAGGGTCGATGAGAGAGCAGCAGCAGTGCCTCTTGGTCATGGGGTAGGGCAGTGGGTTGAGGCATTGGTCCGAGCTTGCGTCGTATGCCTTGTAACACAAGCCCGTCTGCGATTCTGGGGTGGGGTCAAATTCTTTATAGAAGATATTACTATGAAGTTTTGGGGGGTTTGAGTTATTATTCATCTCAAAAAGTCCTATTGAAATGTTTTTCGTAGTTTTTGGGCTATTTTAAAATATTTAAAAAAAATAGTTTAATCATCATCACCCATCCACCACCACCACCCTCCACCCACCCACGCACCTATACACTTCTTTCCGTCTGGAGACAGGGTCAATGGGGGCATGCACGTACACTGGTAGGCCCCTGGAGTGTTTGTGCACACACCCCCCTCGCAATACACTCCCCCCTCGGCGCACTCGTCTATGTCTGTGGGAGGAGGAGTGGAATGGGGGGGAGGGTTAAGGTTAAGATTGATACAATTTAAACCTTTGCCAATTTTAAAAACACTTCGCTTCCCGAAACACCACTCCCCCAAACCTACCGAAAACTCACCTTCCTCAACCTACCTCAAACTACCCCCTCTCTCCCAACCCACCCTCCAACCAACCCTAACCCAACCAACCCCCCTCTCCAACTCACCTTCCTCAACCTCAAACTACCCCCTCTCTCCCAACCCACCCTCCAACCAACCCTAACCCAACCAACCCCCCTCTCCAACTCACCTTCCTCAACCTCAAACTACCCCCTCTCTCCCAACCCACCCTCCAACCAACCCTAACCCAACCAACCCCCCTCTCCAACTCACCTTCCTCAACCTCAAACTACCCCCTCTCTCCCAACCCACCCTCCAACCAACCCTAACCCAACCAACCCCCCTCTCCAACTCACCTTCCTCAACCTCAAACTACCCCCTCTCTCCCAACCCACCCTCCAACCAACCCTAACCCAACCAACCCCCCTCTCCAACTCACCTTCCTCAACCTCAAACTACCCCCTCTCTCCCAACCCACCCTCCAACCAACCCTAACCCAACCAACCCCCCTCTCCAACTCACCTTCCTCAACCTCAAACTACCCCCTCTCTCCCAACCCACCCTCCAACCAACCCTAACCCAACCAACCCCCCTCTCCAACTCACCTTCCTCAACCTCAAACTACCCCCTCTCTCCCAACCCACCCTCCAACCAACCCTAACCCAACCAACCACCCCCCTCTCCAACTCACCGACACAGACGTTCTCTCCACTCAGCAGTTGGTAGCCATGGTGACAGAGGCAGGCGTACGTCCCCTCCTTGTTGTAGCAACGGCCATGCTCGCACTTGTTCGCGTGCTGCTGGCATTCGTCCACGTCTGTGGGGAGTTGAAGAGAGGAGGGGGGAGTTGAAGAGAAGAGGGAGGAGTCTTATGAGAGGAGAGAGGAGTTGATGAGAGGAGGGAGGAGTTGAAGAAAGAAGGGAGGAGTTTGATGAAAGGAGAGAGGAGTCTGAGGGCTTGAATAATTGCTTTTGAAAAGCAACCAAAACCAGCAGATCCATTACCACTCTTCCCCCTTCACCCCACCCACCTACCCAACTCTACAAACACGTAACTTGTCCACACAACTTTCAACACCCATCACATTTTCACCAAAACCTTCTTGCCTCTTTCTCACAAACCCCCCCCCCCTTCTCATAAACCCCCCCCCCTTCTCATAAACCCCCCTTCTTCCCAAACGAAAACCTCCCCCTCCCACTTAAATTGTCCCCCCCCCCCTTTCTACGAAGACCCCCTCCCAAACCTATGCAGAAAGACCCCGATGGATCGAGTTGGTAGCCATGGTTACACAGGCATCTGAACGATCCGTGGGAGTTGATGCAGAATCCCTCCAGGCAGATGTTGATGTTTTCGGAGCATTCGTCCAAGTCTTGGGGGGGGGGGAGGGTGAAGAGGCTTTGGAGATTGCTTTTGCAGATTTTATGCAAGAATTTTCAAATTATTTAAAAAGATTTAATTTATAAATTTCAAGTTTTTACATATTTTATTTTAGTTTTATTTTATTTATTTTGTATTCGCTAGTTTTATTTCGTTTTTAAACAGTTTTTTTGTTTGATTTTTTAAATAAATCCTTTATTAAAATATAAATTCAACTTCTTTTCACATTCTACACAAAATGATATAAATCTTTCGCAAACAACCACCACCACAACCGCTACAACAAGCACAACAACACAACCCCCCCCCCCCCCAACAACAAAAATCTTTACATTTTAGTTTAAAAAACCACAATAACAACAAGCACCAAAGCCCACCTCCACAACAACAACAACAACAACAAGCACCTTCACAAAAGCTGCCATCTTGTGATATTTGGTATCCACTGTTGCACACGCATCGGAACGAGCCCTCGCTGTTGACGCACTGCCCGTTCAGACACGTGCCCTGGAAGCTGCACTCGTTCACGTCTGTGGCCGACATTGGTGGTGGTGGTGGTTCGGAATTAGGCAAGGAAGAATTAATTAAATAAAACAAAGTAAACATGATTTGGTTTTCTGATTCAGGTAAGTGATAGTGAAGGATAAGATACCAGGTTCGGAGTTAATTAAGTGATAGTGAAATATAGTAGATAATTTGATTTTTGAAGAAAAAAAAATATAAAATGATTTAAATCCCAAACTTCCCGCCATCCACCTTCGCAAAATCCCATATGGTTGAGTCGGTATCCCTTGCCACAGTCACACCTGTACGACTCTCCCACCACTATGCACTTGCCCTCCGGACATAAGAGGTGGCCTTCGGAGAAGAAGGAATCGGAAAAATGAGGAGAATGGAAGATAAAGACTGAGAAATAAAATTGAATAAAGTGATGAGTCAAAAGATTTTTAAATGAATAAAAAATAATAATAAACCTTCCCTCTCCCTCCACACCCACCTTTTTCCTCACACACATCCCCCTTCCCCCTTCCCCCACTGCCCAACCAAGTGACGTTAGAACAGAGTTTCCTGTAGTCCTCTGTGAAGGGGGGGTGGGGTGCATGAGCATCATTATCATCATCATCACACCTTCTCTAACTCCCTCAAGATCTACGTATCATCATCATCATCATTATCATCCTCACACCCCTCCCACTACACCTCCCTCCTCCATCTCACCAGAATCCTCTGTAGCACAGGGTAAGCATGTTGCGGTCAAAGCCCACGCCTTTCCACCACTACCACTACTACTACCACCACCACTATTACTACCACCACCACCACCACTATTACTACCACCACCACCACAACAGCACTCTAAATATGTCTTCTTGTTTGGTTGGACGTTACTACACACGTGGCGATGATGATGATGGTTGTTGTTGAGGTTGGTTACGCTGTTGAAACAGAGGCCCTCAGTTTTCGCTGTGGTTGTTTAAGAGATGGGTGGGTGGGGGAGTGATAGGGGGGGGGGATGGGAGGGTTGAAGGAGTGGTGGGTGGGTGGTTGAGTGATAGGGGGGGATGGGAGGGTTGAAAGAGTGGTGGGTGGGTGGTTGAGTGATAGGGGGGGGGGGGGATGGGAGGGTTGGAGAGGTGGGTGGGTGGTTGAGTGATAGGGGGGGGGGGGATGGGAGGGTTGAAGAAGTGGTGGGTGAGTGAGTGATGAGTATTGTTAAAGTAGCGTATCCCCATACGATCTCAACCACCCCCACCACACCTACCCCCTCCCCCACCACACCTACCCCCCCCCCCCCCAACTCACGGATGCAGAGTGAGTGGTTCATGATGGGCAGGTACCCCTCCTCACATCCACACTCGTAGGACCCCGGTGTGTTCGTGCACACAGCGTGCAGTGCTGTGCAACTCTTGGCCAGTTCTGTACTACATTCGTCTATGTCTGTGTGTGTGTTTGTGTGTTTGTGTGCGAAACTGTGTGTAAGCGGGGGAGGAAAAGACGCTTTGGTGTTTTTCGAAATAACTAAATATGATTAAAAGAGGTTTTAGGCGAAACTATAGGTTTCGAACTTTACAAACCTGCCCCCTTCCCTATCCCAATTGAACCCACTCACCCACCCACCTACCCACCCACCTACCCACCTACCTACCCACCTACCCACTCACCTACTCACCTACCAACCCACCCACCCACCTACCCACCCACCTACCCACCCACCTACCCACCCACCTACCCACCCACCTACCCACCTACCCACTCACCCACCCACCTACCCACCTACCATCCAAACTACCCACCCACCTTCACACACAAGTGTGGTGGGATTGTACTCATAACCACTGAGACAAACGCATTGGAAAGACCCGATGGTGTTAATGCAATCTCCATTCAGGCACAGGTTCGGAATGGCCTTGCATTCGTTTATGTCTGTTTAGTTTTAAGGGTGTTTTGTACATTGTTTAAGGGTGTTTTGTACATTGTTTAAGGGTGTTTTGTACATTGTTTAAGGGTGTTTTGTATTTTTTTGTAGGTTTTTAGGGTGATTTGGAGGTTGTTTAGGGGTGTTTTGGTTTTAGGATTTTTAGCCCCTATTTTTATAAAAATCCCCTTCCCCCCCACTCACCCACACATGTAGTCCCTTCTTCATCAAGCAAGTACCCTTTCCTACACACCTTACCCCCTGCTCCATCACCACCCCCTCCCTCCCCTCCTGCCCCATCCCCCCCACATGGGACACATGGGCTTCCCCACCCCATGCCAACAGTGGCACAACACAATTGGTGCGTGCATTTCACCTCCACCATTCCTCCTGATGATGATGGTGGTGGTGGTGATGATGGTGATGATGATGATGGTGATGAAGATGATGGTGGTGATGATGATGGAAGTGGTGGTGATAATGATGATGGTCGAAGTTGTGATAATGATGATGGTGGTGATGGTGGTAGTGGTGGTGGTGGTAATACTATACATAATAAAATAAATATGATCACTAATGCAATTTAAATGAATATACTTCTCTTCAAAAACCTGCGCATACTCCGTTCTCCTCGACTTGCGTGTAGCAGGGAGCCGTGTGTGGTAGTTGTGGTTGGTGGGGGTGGTCAGGTCCTGTTGGTGGTATTTTGTAGGTGTTTTTGTTTTTGAGGTGTTGATGTTGTGGGTGTTTTTGCTTAGTGTTGTTGTTGTGAGCATTTTTGCTAGCGTTGTTTTTGTTGGTGTTGATTCAATTAATATATCTAACAATTTTGGTTTAAATACTGGCCACAATCATTATCATCACCATCCTTATTATAATCATTATTATCACCTTCAAGACAGTCATCGGAACTGTTATCATCACCTCCCTTATCACTGTCTCCTATAAACTCTTTCTCTTCCTCATCTTTATCATCATCATTATCATCACTTTCTAATTTTATCATCACTACTAAACATCATTACCAATACTACCATCACAAAGATAATTGTATTTCCAATCATTTTATAAATCCTCCTTCTTCCCCACCACAATCATCATCATCATCATCATCACTACCACCATCATCCCCATCACCATCATCATCATCATCACCTTGGCGACAATCGTTGCCATGGTAGCCGTAGTCGCAAAGGCACTGGTTGGGTTGGTAGCATCTCCCACCATTTTGACAGGGAATTGAGCACACAGCTGTGAAAGTAATAAGAAATGGAATTAATAATAATTTAGATTTATAAAAAGATTATAATAACAATGCCTATAAATTATAGGCTATAATGATGATATAATATTAAATACTAAATAAATGTTAAATATATATAATAATGTCATATTGTAAATATATTATTTATTAAATATTAAATAGTATATTGTGAATAATGATCCCGATATTTCTTTTATGCCAACATTTTATTTTCAAAAACAGCTCCAGACAAAATGAATGGCTTTCCTAAATTACGCAAATCTCAAATAAAGTGCTTTCGCTCTCTACTTTCGTTTATGTACCTCTTTCAAGTCTGCGAAAAGTGAATTTATGGTTTTAAACAACTAATATTTTTTTGTGAAATCTTGCTGCTTTTGATTTTAAAATAATAAGTTTTTGTCTTTTTTCTTAAAGAATATAAAATGATTTTTATTGGAATTATATGATTTAAACCTCAAAAAATTTAAATTATTTTCATCCAACAAAATTTATTTTTTCCATTAAAATAATTGTATTTTTAAATTCATTTCTTACATCAGAATATAAATTGTCTTTGATAACCTCTCAAGCCATAAAACATTCTATATTTGTCTGCAATGCGGTTAATGAGGCTCAAGGAAGTTAGCAGAAGCCAGGCATTCGCAGTTTATTGTAATTGTGATAAGAGAACTCTGAAAACATAAGCCGTGATGATTTGGTGGGTGGGTGGGTGGGTAGATAGGTGGGTGGGTTGGGAGGTGGGTGGGTTGGGAGGTGGGTGGGTTGGTGGGGAGGTTTTTGGGTGGGTAGGTAGGGGGTGGGCGTGTAGGTGGGTGGGTAGGTGGGGGTTTAGTCGTTGGGTGGGTGAATAAGTGGGTAGACATGGCTTTAATTTGGGGTATGGCAATTTTATTGTTTCAAATAGTTTATCTATTTATTTTTCTAAATTGTATTTTTTTAACCTTCAACAATTCATCAAAGAACCCGTTTATCATGCTGAAGTTGAATTTTCGAGCACATAAAACAATAAAACTCAATGTTTAGCCTTTTAAAAAGAGTTCTTCAAAGTAGAAAGTAATCACAAATATTATTTATTACCACAACTTCAAGGCAGCTTGTGTGTAGACGGGTGCATTTTGTCTAATTTTTATATTATTTGATGTCTTTGTTTAAATAAACATCAAATAAATTTAGATTTAAAAAATTGAAATATTGTTTTTAAAAATTTATTATTCATTAGTAGATCAAAAGCCCAAAAAGTAGACCAAAACAACTTTATAAAAATCCAAAAATTTAAAATTAAAAAATTGAAAAAGAACTATAAAAAATATATTATATACATAAGATAGTTGTATAATTTAATAAAATAAAACAAAAAATATATAAAAATCTATTAAAAAATATATATAAATCTATTAAAAAATATATATAAATCTATTTAAAAATATATATAAATCTATTAAAATCTATTAAAAAATATATAAAAATCTATTAAAAAATATATAAAAATCTATTAAAAAATATATAAAAATCTATTAAAAAATATATAAAAATCTATTTTAAAATATACAAAAATCTATTAAAAAAACTCAAAACTCACGAATGCTGCAATGGGGTCCAGAAAATCCTTTCTTGCAGAGGCACAACATTCCAAAACACATGCCCCCGTTCAGGCAACTAGTTTTGCATTTTTGTTGTTGTTGTTGTTGTTGTTGTTGTTGTTGATGTTGTAGTTGTTGTAGTTGTTGTAGTTGTTGTAGTTGTAGTTGTTTGTTGCTGTAGCCTGTTGAATGGTGGATAAGGGATCGATTTATTATTTTTTGTTTTTTTAAATTACTTCTTTATTACTATTTAAACACATCATCATTCACCACCCTATTATCACCATCATCATCATCATCAGCACCATCATAATCACTATCATCACATTCTTTTAATAACATTACCACCCCCCTCCCCTCCCTGCCACCAAAACTCACCCCCCCCATCATGATGACTCCCATCGGCATCATCATCATCATCATCATCGCAGGTCGAAGCCATTTGACCATCGGCACACAGACAGAGGTTTGGTCGCATGCACCTTCCCGCCCCCCCCACACCCCATCACGCAGATGGCTGGATAGGGGGGGAGGGGTTGGATGGGTGGTTGAGTGAATGGGTGTGGAGGGTTGGGGGATATGAGAGAGGGGAAGGGATGGGTAGATGGGTGGGTTGGGTAGGTGGGTGGGTGGGTTGGGTGGGTGGGTTGGGTGGGTGGGTGAGTGGGTTGGGTGGGTGAGTGGGTTGGGTGGGTGAGTGGGTTGGGTGGGTGAGTGCGTTGGATGGGAAGGTGAGGTGGATGGGAAGGTGAGGTGGATGGGAGGGTGAGATGGATGGGTAGGTGAGGTGGATGGATGGGGTGGGATGGATGGGGTGGGATGGATGGGTGGGGTGGGATGGATGGAAGGATAGGTAGGATAAATGAGAAACGCTTAATGTCGAGTCCAGAAATATTTGTAAACACGCTTTTAGGAGAGAAGGAGGGAAGGTTTAATGGATGAAGCAGATGGGTTGATAGGAAATGAAAGAGGGGTGGAGGAGGTGGGTGGGTGGGATGAAAGGTGGGTGGGTAGGTGGGTGGGTGTGGTAGGAAGGTGGGAGAGTGGGATGGAGGAGGTGGGTGGGTGGGGAAGAAAATTCGGTAAATAAATTAACGAATGGAAGAATAGATGGATGGATGGATGAATAGATGGATGGATGAATAGACGGATGGATGAATAGATGGATGGATGAATAGATGGATGGATGAATAGATGGATGGATGAATAGATGGATGGATGAATAGATGGATGGAGGAATAGATGGATGGATGGATGGATGAATAGATGGATGGATGAATAGATGGATGGATAAATAGATGGATGGATGAATAGATAAATATATTTGTAAAAGAAATCAAGAATAAATAGATGATTAATTGAAAGCGCTTAACTAATCTCTAGTTTAAACGTAAAGTTGTCACGAACTTTGTATGAGCGGCTAATTTGGCATGTAAAGGAAGAATTACAAAAAGTTTCCAGGAAAGAATTTGATTTGTTTGCCAGGCTTTCCATCAGGAATACGTCAATTTGCATAAAAATAGTTTTTATCAAACAAAAAATCTCACTAAAAAATCGAGTGTGGGAAAAGTTTCTCGAGAAAAGCCGCTGTGAAGGACCGAAATAGAAGGAAAAATTAATTAATTGTGTAATTAAAATAAAGTTTTTAGAATTAATATTTTTCCTTTTTACATTTTCAAAATTTAGTTAATATTTAGTTTTACAATTTTTTACAATTTAGTTAATATTTTAGTTCTGAAATAATTTTTGAGAAAGTGAAAAATAATGGATATGTAAATGAATGAGAAGATGGGGTGGAAATAAGGTGGAAAGCATTCATTTAACGAGGTTATTAATGGACTAATTTGATTGATTTGTTCATATCCTTGAGAATGCTTCAAAACTCTATTCAATGTTTTTCAAATATTATTGAAAATACGTTTATAGAAAAAAAGTAAAAAATTGTAAAAACTTTTGAAGCAATCTTTTTATTGTAAATCCTTTTTTAAAATAATAAAACAAGAATTATTTTAAAAAATTACATTTTAAACATTAATAAAAACTCAAAAATTGATAAAATAAAATAAAAACTCAGAAAAATAAATAAATACAAATAAAAACACGAAACATTTAGTGCGGATTTAATTGAAGAAGCTTAAACAAAGATATTTCCACAAAATTGAATTAAGAATTAAGCGTCTTCAAAAAGAAAAAAACAAGCATAAAAACAATCTTCAATTCACTTACATTAAAAAATATTTTTCCCTTTTTTTTATCTAAATCTTTTTATGTAGTGTAAATAACTATTTAAGTTGAGAAATGTATAAGGACACTAAACAATTCTTTTAAAAATCGTTTTTTTTCACTATATATTTATTTATTTGTTTTTTTCTACATAGGCCTTTTTATTCTCTTAAATCACCTCTTTAACACATAAATAAAAACATTTAACAGAACATTTGTGCACAAAAATTAATCAAAAACAATTGTTTAATTCAGAGTTTTTGTAGCTACCAACAAGCACAAATAAAAAGCATACTTTTTGTAGCATAAATTATAATAATAAAATAATAAACACTAAAAGTATCGAAACATTAAAAATATTTAAACATACAAATAAATGTATTTAAAGAAATAAATAATATTAACATTAAAACATAATAACATCACAAAAGTGTGTTTTAAAACCCCTCGTTATTTGAATTGCCTTTAAATAAAGGAGGGTCACAAATAACTCTGACTGATACTCACTTAACGCTGTTCGCATCTTTATGTGTTTTATGTGTTTTTTTAATGTGTTTTTAAATGTGTTTTATGTTTTTTAAAAATGTGTTTTATGTTTATTTTAAATGTGTTTTTCATACTTTATGTGTGTTTTTTGTGTGTTTTTCATACTTTATGTGTTTCATGTTTTTATTTGTTTCTTGTTTTATGTGTTTTTTGCTTTATGTGTTTTTTGCTTTATGTGTTTTTTGCTTTATGTGTTTTTTGCTCTATAAGTTTTCCATTTATCTGGCTTATGTGATCTTTTTTTTCTTCTATTTTTTCTAGATATAAATACATCATTCCTTCCTTCCAGACACCACGGCTTTCTCACGACGTAGAATGAGTCGCTTGTATTAATTTGAATACAATTAAGTGTTACGCTTCCTATAATACGAAGTCAAAGTGTTTTATTCGTGAGCATCATCATCACCACCCTCGTCATCATCATCATCATCACCACCACCATCATCACCATCATCATCCCCACCATCATCATCATCACCACCATCATCATCACCATCATCATCCCCACCACCATCATCACCATCACCACCATCATCATCATCAGCAGCAGCACTAACGTATGATACACCTCTTCGACTTGGGCGGGCTCGTCCAGCCAGGACAACACTTCACCTCCTCGCCACTTCCACACACGTTTGCTCTGTCGTCGTGGTAGTCATGGTGATGATGATGATGATGGGGGTGGTGGTGATGATGATGATGGGGGTGGTGGTGATGATGATGATGGGGGTAGTGGTGATGATGATGATGGGTGTGGTGGTGAGGATGATTGTGAAGGCGGTGATAATGATTGTGAAGGCGGTGATGATGATGGTGGTGATGATGATGATGATGGTAATGGTGGATGTGACGGTGTCTCGAATGAAGGAAGAGCGACTCTGAAATGGAAATCCACTTTTGAAGCGACGCTAAATGGCGGTTCGTGAAATAGTTTGTGCTTTGATCTCACTCACATCAAATATCTTTGTCACGCCCTTGTGTGTGTGTGTGTGTGTGTGTGTGTGTGTGCGTGTTTGTGTGTGTGTGTGTGCGTGTTTGTGGGTGTGTGTGTGCGTGTTTGTGTGTGTGTGTGTGCGTGTTTGTGTGTGTGTGTGTGCGTGTTTGTGGGTGTGTGTGTGTGTGTGTGTGTGTGTGTGTGTGTGTGTGTGTGTGTGTGTGTGTGTGTGTGTGTGTGTGTGTGTGTGGATCTGTTTAATAATGCATGTTCGTAGAAACGAAAAAGAAATAAAGAGAAATAAAAAATGAAAAGAGAACAATGATGTAGAATCACTTTATATTGTTATGAAGGCGCTAACGATGATGATGATGATGATGATGATGATGATGATGATGATGATGATGATGACGATGACGATGGTGATGATGATGATGAATACATAAGTGAAGTTTGAGACGTATAAATAACTGTTGCTACGTCATTTGTCAGCCAGACAAATGAGAAGAGGGTGCATCTTTACTTTGAAGGTCTTTGGAGAAGAAGAAGATGATGATGAGGATGCTGATGATGATGATGATGATGAAGGGAAGATAAAGAGGTTCAAGATATATTTTAAAGAACTTACGTAAACCTTCATATTTATTTTGATTTATTTATATTTCTTTAAATTTTTATTAAGTATTCTTGTTTCTATAGTTGTTTTTTATGACTAATTATTACATTGTTATTTTAGAAAAATTATTTCTTGTTTTTTTATTAATTGTATAAAAATATATATTTGCATGCTCGTAGTTTAAAAAATCAAAAAATGGAAAACATTGAAAAAGAGTTTTTCACCCACCCGGTCAGTGTTTTTCCAATACTTTTGTTTTTGCGGGCAGTCGATTGACAATTGCAGGAGTAAGCAAAAAGCACAACGACCAAAAACAACAAATTTAAATTCAATTGCATCGTATCGTCACCTAAACCCAATTAAAGATTCCAATTAACATTAATTAATTAAAATTGTTGTCAATTAAACAATAAATCACCAAGATTCCCATCAAACTATCCGGATATTTAGGGATTCCAAACTTATGTAGACTTTTCAATCATAAACTAATTCTGAATTTTTTCTTTTTCCTCCTTCAAGCTGTCTGTTATCAATAAAATAAGAGATTGATTGCGAGTAAAATGTCGTAAATATTATTTTTTTAGTTTTTATTATTAATATTTATTAATACTTATATTTATTATTATTAATATTTTTATTAATACCAAATTAAAAAGTAGTTTGAAATAATTTTTTAATTATTTTTTACTATTAACTACACATTTTTCTTTAATATTTTTATAATTATAGAAAAAAGTTATTTTATTGTGTTCCCTTACAATGTTATTTGAGACGCTGCCTAAATCAATTATAAAACTTGTTAAAATGCGTTATATTTTTTTCTTTTTCAAAAAATCTATTTATTATTATTATTTATGTTAAAATCTACATAAATACTCTTTTAACTATGTATTCTTTATCAATATTTTTTTTATTATATGGTTGTATTTATCATTAATAAAAATTCATTTGACTTTATTTAATATAATTGTAAAAACTCACGCGAGACACACAACAGAAGATTTTAAAGAATACTTTGGAACCGCTTCTTATATATCCTCTCTTTCGCTCGTGCCAACTCTCCATTCCATCATCATCATCATCACCATCCTCATCATCTTCATCACCACCCATCTATCTATCCTTCACCCATCCATCATCCATCCATCCATCCATCCAACCCTTTATAAATCCACCCAACCATCCATCTTTCAAACATCCATCCAAGTCACTTTTCCTACCCATCCATCCATCCATCTCTTTATCATCTGTCATCCATCATCCATTCTTTTTCTTTGATCCCTTCATCATCAATCAGTGATCTTTGTTCTTTAATTGTTTATTTATTTTTAAATTTATTTAAATTTTCCTCCTTTTTTTCTTTATTAAGTCATCTTACTACAAAAAAACAAAAAACTATTCAGTCTTCTAAGAAAAGCACACCGTCGCAATAAAAATAAAAAAACATTTTTTTTCGGCCCACCCACTTTTCTGAGAACTTACGGTAAGAAAAACATTTTTCGCAGTGATTACCACCGAATTTTTACTCTTATTACCAATTTGTAACAACGGAATTTTGTTAAAAACATAATTTAATTGGATAGAAAAAATAAAAAAGAGAAAAAATGTAGTGATTTTTTTCATGTATTTACGGAATTGTTTTGCTGATATTTTAAGTAGTTATAGTTATATTTTTGAATAAGCCAGATAATGGTGATGACGATGATAATGATGGTGGTAGTCATGATGATGATGATGGTGATGATGACGATGCTAATGATGGTGATGATGATGATTAGGCCTTGTGGAGGAGGTGGTTGAAGGCCTGGTAAGAGGAGTCAAGGTCGAACAAGAGTTGTCTCACCTGGGGAATGAAAATTAATTAATATTCATAAAAATTAACTATTATATATTTATATTCTTGTTTTATTAATTTATAATACTAAACAATATTTTTATTTTTATTATTTTATATATTTGTATTATAAGTTTAAAAAAATAATATATAATTTATTTGGTTTCAAAAATGATCTTTTATTAAAGACGCTGAAACCTGGGATTCCGTCAGTTCATCCGAAGCCTGCATACCTCCAAGCACTGCCAACCTGTGTCATCATCATCATCAATATGACTCACCACCATCATCATCATTACCACCACCATCATCAACATCATCGTCATCACCACCACCATTATTATCATCATCGTCATCATCACCACCACCATCATCATCATGACCACCACCATCATCACCATCACCACCATCATCATCATCATCATGACGCACCATTCGGCCACTTTAGCCTTCCCGACGAAGTCTCCAGACAGCATGCTGAGGCGGTCCATCGTCCCTGACAACTCACTCAGGTCTGGCTGGATCTGGTGGTCGTGATGACGATGATGGTGGCGTGATGGTGGTGATGATGATGATGATGGTGGTGATGATGAGCATGATGATGAGGATGATGGTGGTGATGATGATGATTATGTGATGGTGATGTCGATGATGCTGATGATGATGATACCTCATCGGTGCACTTGATTTCCAGCCTCAGTTTATCCATGATGGTGATGAACAACTGACGAGGGTGGATATCATTATCATTATCATTATTATTATTATTATTATTATTATTAGTATTAGTAGTAGTAGGTGTAGTAGTAGTAGTAGTAGTAGTAGTAGTAGTAGTAGTAGTAGTAGTAGTAGTAGTAGTAGTAGTAGTAGTAGTAGTAGTAGTAGTAGTAGTAGTAGTAGTAGTAGTATTAGTAGTAGTAGTACTAGTAGTAGTAGTAGTAGTACTAGTAGTAGTAGTAGTACTATTATCATTGTTACTATTATCACCATCATTGATTTCCACCCCGCAAAATCCACATCCCTTCAACTACGCAAAAACAAAAAATAAAAATCGCTCCAAAAAAACAAATTCCCGCCAAAAAACTGACCGAGACGATGTCGGCGATGCATCTGCTGGTGTTTCCGTTGTCGTCCTTGATTGTGATTGGCCGATCCTCCTTTATCCTTTCCAGGGCCGCCAGGCAGTTCATCTGACATGCGATGGATGGATGGGTGGGATGGATGGATGGGTGGAATGGATGGGATGGGATAGGGAAAAGAGATGGTTTTGAAATAGATGGGTAGGACTTGGGATAAATAGATTGATAGTTATTTGAAAACGGGTAGTGGAATGAGGGGATGGATGGATGGATGGCTGGATGGATGGATGAAGGAATATATAGATGGATGGATGGATGGGTGCACATGCAAACTAATTTATCCACCTTCCTCTTCCTTGTGAACTCCTCCACACTGGCATACTCACTTCCTTGCACCTGAATGTTAAAATAATAATAAGAATAATAAAAGCTAAATAAATAAAAAATAATAATGAAATAATACTAATATTAATAGAATAACAACGACAAATATATTATTTACTTATGAACCTGTTTGAAAGCTGCTTTTATTTGTACAAGAAGTTTACTGCAAGCTGCTGTGTACCTGAGGGTTGCAGTAGAATGGAGGTTTGAAAAGATGATGGTTGGGATTGGATGGTTAATAGATGAGGTGATGGTTGGGATAGGATGGTTTGGGGTTTGAATGATAGTAGGAATTATGTTTATTTTTTCAATAGTAAAGAAATAAAAATGAATGAATGGAAGGATGAATACTCGGATGGAGTGACGGCATCCTTGATGTAGGCCTTTTCGAGGCACTGCAGGGTGTTCACCAGGGCATACAACTCTGCCAGGTAGTCAAACCTGATGGGAAATTTCCTTTAAATTATCTTTTTTTAATTAATTAAAAGATTGAAAAACAATTTATTATCTCCAAAAATAATATAATTAATAATATATGTTATATTCAGATATATAAGATCTGCAACTCACCTGTCTCTTTCTCTGGCATTCTTGTACAACTTCACTTCCTCATACAACTCAGGCCTGTTTTCAGGACGATTATTGTACATCTCGAAGATGTTTTACTAAATTTCTCTTCAAAAGTGTCTACAAATGGTTGATTCAATTACTTTCGAAACTCTTTTTAATCGTTTAAATGCCTTTTTAAATAGAAATGTACAAATATTAATTAATGAAAGTTTATTTTTTAAAGCGTTAAATAGATTTCAAAATTATGATCGAAAATTAGCTTTGAAATGGTTCGGGATCTTTCTTTCAGTTTTAATAATATTTATCATTTGAGCACTCGTTTTTCCAGTTCACCATCTCAGTTTTAGTTAATTCGCTAGACGGGATAAGAATTGAAACTAAACGAGTTTTAAACAAGGAAAATCTATAAAAAATAGGATCTAAAAAAACCCATCAGTAAATTGAAAAGTAATTTGAAAACTATTTTCATTCTCGAAGTGCCTACAAGTAAACCCCCAACCCACCATAAAACCATCACCCTATCAAACCCTCATTTAAATACATAGAAACCCCACTTCCTCCCAAAAAACTCATCACTCCACCCATAATCTACTTCCAAACCCCTATAATTTCTTATAAGCACCCAAAAACAACCGTCCAAACACCAAAACAACTCTACAATCCACCCTCCACCTTCCAGAAACCAACCAGCCCCCCACCCACCCTCCAGAAACTAACCAACCACCCCACCCCACCATCCCCCCTTCCCAGAACTTCCCCCCCCCTCCCCCCCCCCCCCCATGCCACCCCCAATAGCCCATCCCATGCCATGCGGCCTCAGTTGGCGCTCTTGGAGATCTGTTCCTTGAGGATGAGGATGGACTGCTTCTGCTCCAGCGGCAGCATGGCGATCTGCTCGTCCGATAACTGCAGCACTTGCATTATCAAAGCCGCCTGCGTGGGTGGGTGGGTGGGTGGGTTGTTAGATGGGGGAAGTGGGAGGAGGGATGGGTGGATGGGTAGGTGGGTTGTTAGATGGGGGAAGTGGGAGGAGGGATGGGTGGATGGGTAGGTGGGTTGTTAGATGGGGGAAGTGGGAGGAGGGATGAGTGAGGATGGGTGGGTGGGTGGGTTGTTAGATGGGGGAAGTGGGAGGAGGGATGAGTGAGGATGGGTGGGTAGGTGGGTTGTTAGATGGGGGGAGTGGGAGGAGGGATGAGTGAGGATGGATGGGTAGGTGGGTTGTTATATGGGGGAAGTGGGAGGAGGGATGAGTGAGGATGGATGGATGGGTGGGTTGTTAGATGGGGGAAGTGGGAGAAGGGATGAGTGAGGATGGGTGGGTGGGTTGTTATATGGGGGAAGTGGGAGGAGGGATGAGTGAGGATGGGTGGGTGGGTTGTTATATGGGGGAAGTGGGAGGAGGGATGAGTGAGGATGGGTAGGTGGGTTGTTATATGGGGGAAGTGGGAGGAGGGATGGGTGAGGATGGGTGGGTAGGTGGGTTGTTATATGGGGGAAGTGGGAGGAGGGATGGGTGAGGATGGGTGGGTGGGTTGTTAGATGGGGGGAGTGGGAGGAGGGATGAGTGAGGATGGGTGGGTAGGTGGGTTGTTATATGGGGGAAGTGGGAGGAGGGATGAGTGAGGATGGATGGGTAGGTGGGTTGTTATATGGGGGAAGTGGGAGGAGGGATGAGTGAGGATGGATGGATGGGTGGGTTGTTAGATGGGGGAAGTGGGAGGAGGGATGAGTGAGGATGGGTGGGTGGGTTGTTATATGGGGGAAGTGGGAGGAGGGATGAGTGAGGATGGGTGGGTGGGTTGTTATATGGGGGAAGTGGGAGGAGGGATGAGTGAGGATGGGTAGGTGGGTTGTTAGATGGGGGAAGTGGGAGGAGGGATGAGTGAGGATGGGTAGGTGGGTTGTTATATGGGGGGAGTGGGAGGAGGGATGAGTGAGGATGGGTAGGTGGGTTGTTAGATGGGGGAAGTGGGAGGAGGGATGGGTGAGGATGGGTGGGTAGGTGGGTTGTTAGATGGGGGAAGTGGGAGGAGGGATGAGTGAGGATGGGTGGGTAGGTGGGTTGTTATATGGGGGAAGTGGGAGGAGGGATGAGTGAGGATGGGTAGGTGGGTTGTTAGATGGGGGAAGTGGGAGGAGGGATGGGTGAGGATGGGTGGGTAGGTGGGTTGTTATATTGGGGAAGTGGGAGGAGGGATGAGTGAGGATGGGTAGGTGGGTTGTTAGATGGGGGAAGTGGGAGGAGGGATGGGTGAGGATGGGTGGGTGGGTTGTTAGATGGGGGAAGTGGGAGGAGGGATGGGTAGGTGGGTGGGTGGGTAGGTGGCGGAAGTGGGAGGAGGGATGAGTGAGGATGGGTGGGTAGGATTGGGTGGGTGGATTGGTGGATGGGTTGGTAGTTAAATGGATGGGTGAGAGATGAATATCAAGTAGTTGTACCTTTTCATGATCCTGCACCCCAGATATGGATCCACTACCCCCACCGGCATCATTACCAGCACCACCCTCACTACTTATATCAGAACCAACAGGTGGTTGACCCCTGGAATCTGGGTAGTCTTGGCCCCGGGAGAGGGGTGGTCGTGGTGGTGGTTGCATGGGGGGTGCTCGGTTGGGTGGTTGGCTGGAGGAAGAGGGGGGGTAAAAGTTTCTATCCCCATCCATCCTTCTCGGATCCCCACCCCTTCTTCCACCCATCCCTCTACCGCCACCACCGCTACCACCACCTCCACCACCATACTCCATTTTCATTTCCCTTCCCCTCTGTTGTTGTTGTTGATGTATAGGGGGTTGTTGTTGTTGTTGGGGAGGTCGGGAAGGGGGGTAGTTACCTCCACCACCCCCACCTCCACCACCCCCACCACCACCACCCCCACCCCCACCCCCACCACCCTCCATGGGGGCTTGCTGACCAGCCCTGTTCATCGAACCTATTGTGGGAGGAATCGATATTAAAAGAATGAATGATCTCCTAAATAAATTTATTTTAAAACTAAAAAATACTCATAAAATACATTTCATTCAAACAAAATAACATTAAAATTAATATTCATATAAAAAACTTCTACAAATATTTTTTAATTTCCTCTCAAATTCTCCACCTCTGCCCGGTTCAAGCATGGCAGGTGGGGCAGGCAGACGGTTCGTCATTGGTTGGTTAGGAGGCATTTGCTGGCCTGCCATTGGCTGCGAGGTAATGAAGACATTACTACTACTACTACTACTACTACTACTACTACTACTACTACTACTACTCCTACTACTACTAATAATAATAGTAATAATAATAAGTATAATATTCATAAGCATCCACTCCCACCCCCTGGCATTCACCTGCATTTGATTTCCCATTGGTTGTTGCTGGTTGATGGAGGGCTGTTGTTGTTGCTGAGGGTTGGGAGCGTGGTTGGAGGGGGCAGATTGGATGTTCGGCATGTCCCCCAACAAGCCCCCCTTCATCCTCGAGAGACCTGCTGGTGATGATAGTAGTCATGAAAAATAAATTACAATAATTATTAGTTAATAATAATTTGGTTAATTATTTTTTTTATGAATACCAATTGATGAAATAGGTTGGAATATAAATGATAATAAAAATAAAAATATTAGCATAATAACAAGGATAATAAACTAATAGAATTAAGTACCCATATCATATTGATCATTGTAGGACTGTCTTGAGAAGTTGTCATCCTGGAATACATAATAATAATAATAATAATAAAAATAATAATAATAATAATAATAATAAATAATAACAACAATAATCATAATTAACATAACAACAAACCAATCTAGGCTTTTTGATGGGATTACCAATATTATCATCGTTAATGTTGTTGTTGTTGTTGTTGACTGGCAGAGCAAATGGCTTGGAATCGTTGGAAGAGAAGGGTTTGTTGGAGGAGAAGGGAGGGTTGTGGTTGTTGGTGAAGGGTTGGTAGTTGTTGTTGTTGTTGTTGCCGTGTTCATTCTTGTAGTTGTTGTTGTTGTTAGCATTATTATTATTAAATAAATTATTACTGCTATTATTCACAGTGTTATTTGGAATGCCAGGGTTGATATTGACATTATTATTATTATTATTATTAATCATATTTATATGATTATTATTGATGTGATTCATGATGGCGGTGTTGGCGTTGATGGCGTCAGTAGGCATGATGGGAGCCACGTCCTCCCTCTGCCTGTGCATCATCGCCTCGGTGATGATGATGATGATGATGATGGTGGTGGTGATGATGATACGAGAAATAATAAGTACCATAATCATAATCCTTACCAAATATCTTTTCAACCCTACCTTCCCACTCATCCATCTCTTTCACCCCCTTCTATTCCCCCACCCCACCCTCAGTCACCACTCTATCCCATCCATTTCCCCACCCCACCCCAGCCTATCCCTCCCACACTCCTCCAAACCACTCCAAACCACCCCATCCCATGATGATCATCATCATTACCATGGCGACTTGGGGCTCGACGTTCCTCATGATGATCTGGGCTTGGAGGAGGGCGTACGCGAGTTGAGGGTTCCTCATCAACATCGTGCGCGCCTCGTTCGGGTTGTTGTTGATGCATTGCTGGGGGGAGGGAGGGGGAAGGGTGTGAGAAAGGAGGGTTAGTGGGGGATGTTGTTGTGGGTGATGATGATGGTAGAAGGGTGATTTTTAAGTTAGATGAACTTTCATCCCATCATCCTCTCCCACCATCATCCAACCCCACCCTACCCACTCAACCTCCCAGAACACTATCCCATCATCCAACCTCACCCTACCCACTCAACCTCCCACTACACTATCCCATCATCCAACCCCACCCTACCCACTCAACCCCCCACTACACTATCCCATCATCCAACCCCACCCTACCCACTCAACCCCCCACTACACTATCCCATCATCCAACCCCACCCTCCCCACTCACCCCCCACTACACTATCCCATCATCCAACCCCACCCTACCCACTCACCCCCCACTACACTATCCCATCATCCAACCCCACCCTACCCACTCACCCCCCACTACACTATCCCATCATCCAACCCCACCCTACCCACTCACCCCCCACTACACTATCCCATCATCCAACCCCACCCTACCCACTCACCCCCACTACACTATCCCACCACCACCCATCACCGCCTCCTCTACCCACTTTCATCTGCTTCATCAACTCGAACATCTGCTCGCTCGGCATGTTCGCCATGATGTTACTAATCACCTCGGGCGCCTCCGTAGGATCCACCGCCTTGCCATATGGGTTCTGTTGAGGGTGGTTTAATGGGATGGTTGGGTGGGTAAAAGAATAATTTTTTTTTTTAAATTTACTTTTTATTTATTTAATTGCTAAATTGAAATATTTGTCTCTCTTTAATATTTTCAACCCCATACACCAACATCGGTCGTTCCACCAAGCAGGGGTCCTGCTTTGATTTCATCTTTGGTCTGGTCTCCCGCGGCCACCCCCACCCTGAGGGGCCTGCCGTTGAAGTCGGTGTTGTTGAGGTTCCGCATTGCGCATTGGGCAGTCTCCGTGTCCGTGTACTCGCAGAAGCCATACCCCTTCGGCTTGCCTGTTTCTCTGTCATAAACTAACCTGGAATTTATTGGTTAATTGATGAGTTTTTCATCTTTATGGATATGAAGATAATAGTTTTAAATTTATTTATCCATTGTTTGAAATTAAAAATTCAGTTAGGAAAGAAATAAAGTTTTTAATCAAATTATTTTATTAAATTTTGAAAATACATTTATGCAACAAAGTCGTCTGCTACTCACCGGAAACTGGCAACAGTGCCCACTTGACTGAAGATTCCTTTCAACTGCTCTTCAGTGGCTTCATATGGAATATTGCCAACTGGAATTTGTTTCACATTTTAATGAATGAATAATATCTTTTTAGAATATCATCAATAAAAAAGATTAAAATTAGAATAAATATAATTTACCAAAAACCGATCGAGTTGTTCTTTCTTCCGCCATTTTATATAACTTTTAATTTTACTGAACAAAGAAATTAAAATTTCTGATGTTGTGAATTATAAAAGAAATAGTAAATAAAACAAATTAGCTCAAATATGATAGATGAATAATAAATATAAATATAATTTGAAAAAAAAATTATTACTATGTAAAAATAGATTTACCCAAATATCACTGTGAGCTTATTTCATAATTTACTTTTAATCAATCTTTATCTCTTGCACTTCTTACTTAGTAAGACTTACTATTATAATAAAGTTTTCAAGATATTCCAAGAATCTTGGACCAAGATGGTAAACATTTCCAAGGTGAAACTCAAAAAAAATATTAAAAGAATAAATTTGTAAATTCAATCAATTTTAAATGCTACAATATTACTCAAATTATTTTTTCGTGTTTTATATACCTAGTAAAAGTTTCACTAAGTATAATAAAATTTTAAACCATTTTTTATTTTTATAAATAGCAATATTAAATAGCCATTTTCTCAAATTTTCAGTCAGTCAAACTCGACGCAGCTAAATATCCCAATAGACCCTACGACACGTTTGGTATCATAAAGTTTGTTCATGATGATATTAAAAAAGCTAAGCGTGAGTGGGTGGGTGGTTGGAGGGTGGGTGGGTGGTTGGAGGGTGGGTGGGTGGTTGGAGGGTGGGTGGGTGGTTGGAGAGTGGGTGGGTGGTTGGAGGGATGGAGTGATGGGTGAGTTGTTGAAGGAATGGAGAGGATGGTGGATGGAGTGGTGGGTGAGTGGTTAAAGGAATGGAGTGGTGGGTGGGTGGATTGATTGAGTGGTGAAGGGGGAGAAAGATAAATGTTGCATTGCTGATGCAGTAAGTGTTTCAAAAACAGATTTTTTACTGTGTAATATGCCAAACACCCAAAACTTTACCCCAAAGCACACGCAGATTACTACAGAACCATCGCACTCACGGATGAATCAATTTTCACGACGGAAGCTCAAAAACTCAGTTGCACCATCTTTTGTCCCAATAAAGATCCCCTCGAGTGCCTGCATGCATTCTCCATCATACACCTCGAAGGATTAACGGTACGTTTTTTTTATTTAATTTTTTTAAACAACTTTTTTTCCACTTTTCACCCAAACATCTCAACCCAAAAAATTACTCGCAGCCAAAAAACCAACCTCAACCTCCACAAACCAACCACAACCAAAACTAAGCCACAATCCAACTCCACAAATCACAACAACCCCTCAAAAGATGAACGCGGTTAACAAAGTGTTGAAGGGCACAATGCCCTCCCGGAAAAGCAAATGGTCTCTCTACTCTGCCGACCCCGGCACCCCCTTCGACACCCTCACTGCCCACCCCAAGAGGCTTCCTGCCCTGACTGATGCCGATAAGAAAAGGGTGAGTCATGATTATAGTTGGGGAGTCATGATTATAGTTGGGGAGTCTTGATGATAGTTGTTTTAAATAGAAGGAAGTCTTGATGATAGTTGTTTTAAATAGAAGGAAATCTTGATGATAGTTTTGAAGAGGTTGTGTTGATAATAGTATTTTTAAGAGGGAGTGTTGATGATAGTTGTTTCAAAAAGGTGGAGTCTTGATAATAGTTTTCAAACGCTTAGGTAACGGAACTTAGGCTGTGGTTGGAGGAGAATAAAGCGACAATCTGGTAATGATAATGATACTTTTATAATAATAATTATAAGAAAACAAGTAAAAATTATAATAATATTAAATAAACCTACAAAATAATATTAAAAAAAAGTTATTTAAATGAAATTGAATAGAGCACAACTTCACCACCAACACTGTAGTAGAAGCGAAGACGCTGATTATGTTGGGAAGATACGTGACATCAGAGCTGGGCTCGTGTTCAGACTGCACTGTCTGGTAGGTGGTGGTGGTGGTAGTAGTAGTAGTAGTAGTAGGAGTAGTAGTAGTAGTAGTAGTAGTAGTAGTAGTAGTAGTAGTAGTAGTAGTAGTAATAGTAGTAGTAGTAGTAGTAGTAGTAGTAGTAGTAGTAGTAGTAGTTGTAGTAGTAGTAGTAGTAGTTGTAATAGTAGTAGTAGTAGTAGTAGAAGTAGTAGTAGTAGTTGTAATAGTAGTAGTAGTAGTAGTAGTAGTAGTAGTAGTAGTAGTAGTAGTAGTAGTAGTAGTAGTAGTAGTAGTAGTAGTAGTAGTAGTATAATATGAATTTTTATTTAAACCAAAGATCGTAAAAGTGATCAAAAACCCTGCCAATAAAACTGCTTCCATCTACGTGGTGGATGGAACTACACCAGAAGTGTGAGTGGTCATGATGATGATGCTGATGATGATGATAATGATGGTGATGATGATGATAATGATGATGATGATTGAAATAATAAAAACCACCTACAGAGACTTAGAACGGCACAAAGTATTTCCCCCCGTCATCATCACCCCCATCTCCCAAAACCATCTCCCCGTCATCACCCCCATCTCCCAAAACCCTCCCCCTCTCACCACCCCTTCCACCACCACCCACATCTCCCAAAACCCTCCCTCTTTCACCACCACTACCCAACACCCCACCTCCCCCACCACCAACCCCCCAATCATCAAAATCACCATTCTCGGATCTGGGTATGCCTTAGTCGATGACTTCATGCCTGGTGACTACCGGCAATTTGCTCTGCTCCACGCCTTCTATGGGGAGGATGTGGTTAATGTGGATGAGGGTGATGATGATGATGATGGTGGTGGTGGGGGTGGTGGTGATGACGATGATGGTGGTGTCGGTGGGGGTGGTGTTGGTGGTGAAGGTGGTGGTGATAGGGGTAGGAGTGGGGGTGGTGGTGGTAATGATGGTGGTGCTGTTGAAAGTCATGGTAGTAATGATGCTTGTAAAAGTAGGTCTAAAAATACTACTACTGCTGCTACATCTAGCAAAAATATGGATAATAAAGTAAATAATAATAATAAAAACAATAATAATAATAAAAACAATAATAATAATATAAATAATAGTAATAAGAAGCTTGTTGTTCGCTTGATGAAGGGGGCTGAGGTGATGGTGATTAACCCAATGGAGATCGAACGTTTGGGAGTGATGGTGACGTTTCAAAATAATGATAATAATAATGACAATGATACTAATAATAATATCATTGTTCATACTACTAATTATAATAATACTACCACCAACACTACTACTACACCGATGACGACCACTACTACTACTACTACTACTACTACTACTACTACTACTACTACTACTACTACTACTACTACTACTACTACTACTACTACTACTACTACTACTACTACTCTTAATAATAATAATAATAATAACAATGATAATAATATAAATAATAAAATGGCTGTAAGTAGCATTCGTAGTAGTATTAGTAGTAATAGCAATATTAACAAAAATATTCAAAACATTAATGAAAAGAGTATTAATAATGAGATAAAAAATAATAATAATTGTAATAATAATAATAATAATAGTAGTAATAATGATAATGTGGATCTCTTCAATAGAATAATTAGTAGTTGTGATATGTTGACACCTGAAGATTTGAAAATACTACTAAGTGTCTTAGTTCAAGCTACTACTACTACTTCTACTACTACTACTACTACTACTACTACCACGAGTACTACTATTGAAACAACTACTACTACTGTCACGACCACTACTACTCCTACCACAACTACTGCCACTTCTATTACTACTAATACTAATACTGCCACGACTACTACTGCTACCATGACTACTACTAGTACTGCTGTCACAACTAGTACTAGTACTGCCGTTCTTGCTTTTACTACTACTACTACAACTACTACTACCACTGCATACAACACATTTAGTGATAGTTGCTTTTTTTTCACTCAGGGTAGGGAAATTTTTATTATTTATTATTACTATTAATAATAATAATACTAATAATAATAATAATAACAATAATAATAATATTATTACTATTACTATTATAAATAATAATAATAATAATTTTGTATATAGGTATCAACACTTTTGGTAGCATCACCACGCCTCCCCTCAATAACCCCATGTCCCCTCCCAACAACAACATGCCCCCTTCCAACAACAACATCATCATCATCCCTTCCAACAACAACATCCCATCTCCCAACAACAACACCCCCCCTTCCAACAACAACATCATCATCCCCTCTTCAAACAACAACAACATCGTTCTTTCTCTAAACATCAACAACAACATCCCCCCTCCCAACAACAACAACACCATCCCCCCTTCCAACAACAACAACTACAACATCATCCCCCCTTCCAACAACAACATCATCCCCCCTTCCAACAACAACATCATCCCCCCTTCCAACAACGACAACAACAACACCCCTCCCAACAACAACATCATCATCCCCCCTCCCAACAACAACGTCGTCATCCCCCCTCCCAACAACAACATCATCATCCCCCCTCCCAACAACAACATCATCATCCCCCCTCCCAACAACAACATCATCATCCCCCCTCCCAACAACAACAACATCCCTCCTCCCAACAACAACGACAACAACAACGACAACAACAACGACAACAACAACAAAGGCTTCTACGAACGCAACAACAACAACAACACCTTCACCTTATCCTCATCCGACAGCAGTGATGATTATGATGACGAGGAGGCATTCATCAGGAACAAGTCTCAGGCCTTCAAGAGGAAGTACAGAGCCAGTCAGCAGGGTGAGGGGGGGAGGTGGGTGGAGGTGGAGGTGGGTGGAGTAGGGGGTAGGGTGGAGGAGGAGGGAGGAGGAGGAGGTAGGGTGGAGAAGGAGGAGGAGGAGGTGGGTGAAGGAGGAAAAGGGTGGAGAAGGAGGAGGGGGTAGGGTGGAGAAGGAGGAAGGGGTAGGGTGGAGGAGGAGGAGGTAGGGTGGAGGAGAAGGAGGAGGTAGGGTGGAGGAGGAGGAGGGGGTAGGGTGTGAAGAGGGGGCGAGGAATAGGAAGGTTGGGGAGATGGAGGGAAGTTAAGGGCCAATAATAGGAGCATCGGGATGATGAAGATGATGATGATGATGATGATGATGATGACGATGACGATGATATATCCAAATAACTTTCTCTTTTCTCCAATCCAGTTTTGAGGAACAAAGATCGACACAAAACCACCACATCCAGTGTTCATTGGAACGTTGGTTTCAGTAACATATCCGATATTCTAACCAGCCCACCCTCTTCCAAGTTCAAGGTGGGTTGGTTGCGGGCTGGTTGGGGGCTGGTTGTGGTTTGGTTATGGGTTGGTTGGGTCTGGTTGGGGGGAGGGGGGGAATGGAAGGGGGATTGGGGGTGGGTTGGATTGAGAAGAAGGGAATAGGGGGAAATGGAGTTTGTGTTTGTTAGAGAATTTAGTGTTTTTATTAAACACCAAAAACCCCCTCACCCCTAAATACAAAATCCACCCCCCCCCCCCCCACTCACAGCTAAGGGCCCGCCTCGTGGACTACCACCCACGCATCGACAACCACCACCACCACCACGTCCCCTTCCTCGTCTGGTGTTGTGCCATCTGCCAGTTCAAGTAACCTCCAATTTATTCTGTTTTTTGTTTGTTTTTTTTATTAAATACTTATTGGTTTTATTAATATAATATAATAATAATATTATAATGATATTATAATATTTTTTTTATTGCTCTATATACTGTTTTTAAAGTTTTTTCTCGTTCTTTTTGCATTGTATATCTGTTTTAATAAATTAATTTTTGCACAATTTATTTCTTTATTTATTTTTTTTTCAACAGACAACCTGTGGATGATAAGGATGAAAAGAGTGTGAGGAGAGAAGTCGAAAAATGGTTAATTGATCTTTAAAAACAATAATAATAAATATAAGTTTTATAAATAAATATGATAGTAAATTTTAAATATTTTTGTTATTATTGTTATTTTTGTTATCATCATTTTTATTAGGATTATTATTAATCGGTTTCTCTATTTGCAGGAAAAGCATCCATGTAAACAAGAAAGTGGTGGTTGACAAGTACAAATGCCCTTCTTGTAAAAGTGAGTTTCAAAATAATTATAATTAAATTATTAATATATAAAAATTAAACTTTTTATGTAATAATAAATATTTAATATAAAATTTTCATCTTTTTCTTACCCATAATCTTAATCTTTATTATCATTATCATCATCTCCATCATCATTATCATCACCACGATCAGGAGATTACTTAGATATAGTATACAACTTCCAATTGCTGTTACAAGACCTCGACGATGGTGGTGATGATGATGATGATGGCAAGGGTGGTGATGATAATGATGATGATAAGAAGGTTTTATCTGTTGGTCTCTTCGAAGAATACGCGGTTAGTCTGTTTGTTATTTATGTTATATTTAAATCATCATCACCACCCTTTTTCCACCATCATCATCATCACCACCATCATCACCACCACCATCATCACCACCACCATCATCACCACCACCATCATCACCACCATCATCATCACCACCATCATCACCACCACCACCACCATCATCACCACCATCACCACCATCATCATCACCACCATCATCACCACCATCATCATCACCACCACCATCATCACCACCATCATCATCATCACCACCACCATCATCATCATCATCATCACCACCACCATCATCATCATCACCACCATCATCACCACCACCATCATCACCACCATCATCATCATCACCACCACCACCATCATCATCATCATCACCACCACCATCATCATCACCACCATCATCATCACCACCACCACCACCATCATCACCACCATCATCACCACCACCATCATCACCACCATCATCACCACCATCATCACCACCACCATCACCACCATCATCATCATCATCACCATCATCACCACCACCATCATCACCACCATCATCATCATCATCACCACCACCATCATCATCACCATCATCACCACCACCATCACCACCATCATCACCACCACCATCACCACCACCACCATCATCATCACCATCATCATCATCATCATCACCACCACCATCATCATCATCATCACCGCAGGAAAACTTCCTAGGTGGCTTGAAGGCGATTGACGTTCTCAGTTGCATGCGCTACAGAATCAGGCTGAAAAATAGGATGTCCGAATTATTAGGGGCTAAAATTGAGTGTTGTGTTTGCTCTTTCGATAACAATGACGGATTTTTTTCGTTCTACAAAAAGCCCGGGAAAAGGGTTGGTGCTGGTGGTAGCGGTGGTGGTGGTGGCAAAGACAAAAAGGACAATAGAAAAAGAATTAAACTTATTGGTGGTGGTGATGATGATGCTGAGGATGGAGATGGTGGGGGCGGTGATGAGGGTGAAGATGGTGGTGGTGATGATGATGGGGAGGATGTTGGTTATTTTATCTTTGACACCTACTTCCTCCCTCGGAAATTCAACTATCTAAAGTGATTCGAACAGTTTGAGGCTCCATTGCTGATTTTGATGAACATCAACTTTTCTAATTCATATTTTCAATGCAATAAACATATATTTATATTATTTTTTTATATATTGTATTTAGTATCATTAGTTGTTTTAGTCTGATAAACTTCTATTAATATAATAAAGTATTTTTGTGAAAATTTGTTTATAATCTTTCTGTTTAAGTAGTTTTTGAAGTTTATAATTTTAAAGTTAACCAACTTTTTAAAACCTAACTTAATTTTTTCAATTTAGATTAAATTCACTTTTGAGAGTTTTAAATTCACGGTTTTGAATTTTTTCATTCCAGTCATAATCAATTCCAAAAATAAAATCAAAACTAGATAATTATTTTTAAAATGGATAATTATTTCATACTCTTTATTTTTTTCATATTTTCTTTGCTTGTTATTCTCTCTTCATTCCTCCTCAAATACTTCAAAACAAGTTCACTAATGCTCGAAAACAAAATGAATATTCTCTTCGTGACGTCACATCCAGACGACGAATGCATGTTTTTCGCGCCTTCAATTCTGCAACTCGGCACCAGACACTCCATTCACCTCCTCTGCCTTTCCAACGGTTTGCTACCCAACATTTATTTATTTAATTAATAAATTTTATTTATTATATGATATTTATTTATTTATTTTTATTTTCTTTTATTTCATTCATTACATTTAATATATTTAAAAATTATTTAATACATTGTATTATTTGTGACTATATATACTAAGTAATGAGAAAAATGTTATTTATTTAAATGTTTTAAAAAATTATATTCAAAATTTTGTGAATAAATTATTCAACAATATATTTATAATATTACTTACACTCCACAACTTTTCTACCATCAACAACCACCACCATCAACAACCACCACCACCATCAACAACCACCACCACCATCAACAACCACCATCCACCACCCTTCCACCAGGTGACCACTACAACAGTGGAATTACGAGAGAAAAAGAATTGATCCAGAGTTGTACTCTTTTAAACATTGACAGACGCCATGTCAAAATCATCAACGATAGGTTATTAATCCTCAATTAACTCATTAAAATATTAATTATTCATTAAATTTTCACAATCTGATCCATTCCCATCCACCCATTTCTATCCCCCTCTTCATCTGCCAATTCCATCCTCTTCTTTTCCCTTTTTTTTTATTTCCCCCAGAAAACTCCCTGACCACCCGACTGTGGAATGGGCGGATGATGACGTTGCAATCATCATCAAGCAACATGTGCAACTGTGGAGTGTTAATGTGGTTGGTGTTGTTGTTGTTGTTGTTGTGGTGGTGTGATGTTGTTGGGGTGTGATGTTGGTGTGGTTGGGATGATTATTATTGTTAATATTAATATTATTATGTTGCAGTTGGTTACATTTGATGAGTATGGGGTGAGTGGTCATTTAAACCACAAATCTACTTACCAGGGAGTCAAGTTGGTGGTGATGATAATGACGAAAAAAAAGAAAAATCATAATAAAAATAACAATAATAATCATAATAAAAATAATAAGATTAATCACTTCCAACCTTTCCTCTCCAACCATTCCTTCACACCCACTCCCACTTTCATCTTACCTTCTTCCCATCCCATCCATCCTCCTCCCCCCCGGCCTCTCACATCCATCCACCCTTCCATCCCCTTCCTCCCTCCCATCCCATCAGAAAGTTCATCCAAACCACGCCTTCCATCCACGCATACAAGCTGATGTCTCACAGCATCTTCAGAAAGTACTCCTCCGTGGCTGATGTGCTTGCTGCTCTTCTTATGTCCGACCAACACGTCCTCGTTTCGAATCTAGGTCAATTCAAACTGGCGCAGGTTGCCATTTTGTTGTTTAGATTACGCATTTTTTTGTTTTATTTTTTTAAAAATTATGTTTTTTTTGTAATATAATTATTGTTTTTAGAATAATTTTGTATAATAATCATCTCTTTCCTCCCCTCCCACCCTCTTTTTCCCCTTCCCCCTCCTCCCACCCTCTTCTTCCCCCCCCCCCCCCCCCCCCAGAGAGCTATGCTGAGTCACCACAGCCAAATGCAATGGTTCCGCTATTTGTACATCGCCTTCTCCAGGTATATGATTCTGAATGATTTGGAGAAGATCAACACGTGATTAAGATGGAGGTGGAGATGATGATGATGAAGGGGGTGGTGATGATGATCAAAGGGAAAGCAGGAAAAGCTCATCATTTTTTAACAATTTAATATTACTTTTCATAATTTCTTCATAATTTAATCTTGATTTTCAATGTTTTATTTGTTTCAAAAACTTTCGATTTTCGAGTCATTAAAAAAAAGATCGAAGTTTAACTACTATTTCCTAATGGAAACTCCCACCAACCCTCCGAAGCCTCCCGCCAACCCCACCCACTCAAAGTCCAGCAACTTCATTCATCTTAGTCCTCACCGATCTCACCAGCCCAGCGCTCCACCAACCCATCTACCCGCTAAAAAAACTACCCCACCAACCCAACCACCCTAAAAAACTCCACACCAACCCACCCTAAAAAACTCCACACCAACCCACCCTAAAAAACTCCACACCAACCCAACCACCCTAAAAAACCACCACGCCACCAAAAAAACCACCACGCCACCAAAAAAACTACCACGCCACCAACGGACCCAAAAGCCCTCATTCCCGGTCTCCGAAGAGCCGGAGGAGGAAGAGGAAGAGTTCGACGATGGTCATGTAGAGCATCAGCGCTGCGAAGACGTACTCCTCTGGGCTCATCTCGTACTTCCGGTTCTTGCCTCCGACGATCATTTGCGTGTAGTAGACCAGGTACTGTGGTGGTGGTGGTGGTGGTGGTGGTGGTGGTGGTGGTTTCGGGTGGTGGTGATGGTTGGTGGGAGGTTGTTTGATATTGGTTTGTCGTGGTGGGGAGGTGGGAAGGGGTGAAGTTGATGCAGATGGGATTGGTGAAAGTCAAATGGTGGAGTGATGGTGGTGACTCACTATCATCATCATCAAGACTCACTATCATCATCATCAACACTCACTATCATCATCATCAAGACTCACTATCATCATCATCAAGACTCACTATCATCATCATCAAGACTCACTATCATCATCATCAAGACTCCTAAGGCAGCGTAAACGATGTCCAATTTCTGGAAAAGAGCAAAAATCCATTTGAGATCAAAATTTACTTTTCATTGCCTTCCACTAACATCATCATCATCATCCCCATGCAAAACCTACGCCAAAAAATCACAGCCAACAACATTGTTACCAACATCACCATCACCACAAGCAACCCCCTTCAACCAACCCACACCCACGCAGCAACAACACAAACGCACCCGGCTGTATCCAGCGAAGATGAAGATCATCGAGACGATCATCGAGAAGGCCATGAAGAAGATGCTCAGCATGCAGATGACGCCGGCGCACGAGGTGAGGTCGAAGCGCGTCTGGATGGCGAAGATCGAAAGACCCAGCGTGATCAGCATCGTGCCGGCCAGTGCGGCAAAAACGCTGTAAGGGGCGTACATCCTGGGTTGGTGGGATGGTGGTCAGGGTGGGATGGTGGGTGGTTAGGGGATGATAGGTGGTGGAGGAAGGAAGGGGTTTTGTGAGTTTTTGAAAGGTTTATTCCTAGTTTGAAAGATTGGCGAAGAGAGGTTTTAGAGATTTGTAGAGTTCTATTCCTAGTTTATAAGAGTGGTGTTGGTTGGGATTTAAGAGGGTGGGGAAAGTTGTGGGGCATGGTTTTTATTTTACTACTATTATTTGTTATCATCTTTTTTATTCACTCACGAAGCTGTCACTGCTGTCATGAAAGCCATTGACAACGTCTTTGGTGGTGGATGGGAAATAATAATAATAATAATAAAAATAAAAATAATAATTTGAAAAAATAAATAAAATAAAAATAATAATAAGAATAACGATAATAATTTGTAGAAACAAACTCATAATATTACTAAGATTAATAAAACAACACAAACCCCACCACTTGTCGACAACTAAACTTTCCAGAATCCCTCCCCCTTCCACCCCAAACCAGAATTTTCACTTCCCCCCCCCCCCCCCCTTGAAACCACACCCACAAGGATAGCAAGGATGATGATGTTGGCTGGGTAACTGCGTCTGATGCTGCTGCAGCAGGGACAAACGATCAGGATGTACATCGTGAAGAAGATACCGCTGTGGTTGTGGTTGTTGTGTTGGTTGTGGTGGTTGTGGTGATTTTTGTGGTGGTTGTGGTGGTTGTAGTGGTGGTTGTGGTGGTGGTTGTGGTGGTGTTGTGTTGGTGGTTGTGGTAGTGGTTGTGGTGGTGGTTGTGGTGGTGGTTGTGGTGGTGGTTGTGGTGGTGGTTATGGTGGTTGTGTTGTTGGTGGTTGTGGTGGTTGTGGTGTTGGTGGTTGTGGTGGCAGTTGTGTTATGGTGATCGTTGTAGTGGTTTTAGTTGTTGTGTCTGTGGTTGTTGTGTCTGTGGTTGTAGAGGTTGTAATTGTAAAGTGTGTAGCTGTTGAGGTGGTAGTTGTGGTTTTTTGTTTACTGTATTACTATTATTATCATTATTATTATCATTATTATTATCTTATCATCATCATTATCATCATCATCCACATCATCATCATCCACATCATCATCATCATCCACATCTACATCATCATCATCATCATCATCATCATCCACATCATCATCATCATCATCATCGCCACCTCGCTAAGTAAACCACCCAGCGATTGGCAAGCACATAGCTCTTGAGTTCGTCTCTGAAAGAAGAGAATGTCTTTTAAAGAAATAATAAATGAAATGTCACTTTTGTATAAAAAAATTTGAATAAAATTATTGATTTGTACCTATTTCAGAGGTTTATTTTAAAATTATTATTGTTATTTTCGTCAGCATCATCATCGCCATTTTTGTTTCATACTTCTATAAATGTTTTTATCACTTAAAAAACCCCACTAAGGAGGAAAGTGCACTTACACGAAGATGAACGCCCCCACGATGGCTGTAGTGACGGTCAGTTGGAGGAAGAGGATGATATAAACCTGGGTGGAATGGGGGTGGTGGGAGGGAGATCCCGGGTGGATGGAGGGGGAGGGACATTATGAGTGGATGGGTGAATGGAGGGAGGACATTATGGGTGGATGGGTGAATGGAGGGAGAGGCACATTATGGGTGGGTGGGTGAATGGAGGGAGAGGCACATTATGGGTGGATGGGTGAATGGAAAGAGAGGGACATTATGGGTGGATGGGTGGATGGAGGGAGAGGCACATTATGGGTGGATGGGTGGATGGAGGGAGAGGCACATTATGGGTGGATGGGTGGATGGAGGGAGAGGCACATTATGGGTGGATGGGTAAATGGAGGGAGAGGCACATTATGGGTGGATGGGTGAATGGAGGGAGAGGCACATTATGGGTGGATGGGTGAATGGAGGGAGGACATTATGGGTGGATGGGTGAATGGAGGGAGAGGCACATTATGGGTGGATGGGTGGATGGAGGGAGAGGCACATTATGGGTGGATGGGTGGATGGAGGGAGAGGCACATTATGAGTGGATGGGTGGATGGAGGGAGAGGGACATCATGAGTGGATGGGTGAATGGAGGGAGAGGCACATTATGGGTGGATGGGTGAATGGAGGGAGGACATTATGGGTGGATGGGTGGATGGAGGGAGAGGCACATTATGGGTGGATGGGTGAATGGGGGGAGAAGGACATTATGGGTGGATGGGTGAATGGAGGGAGGACTATATGGGTGGATGGGTGGATGGAGGGAGAGGCACATTATGGGTGGATGGGTGAATGGAGGGAGAGGCACATTATGGGTGGATGGGTGGATGGAGGGAGAGGCACATTATGGGTGGATGGGTGGATGGAGGGAGAGGCACATTATGGGTGGATGGGTGGATGGAGGGAGAGGCACATTATGGGTGGATGGGTGAATGGAGGGAGAGGGACATTATGGGTGGATGGGTGAATGGAGGGAGGACATTATGGGTGGATGGGTGAATGGAGGGAGAGGGACATTATGGGTGGATGGGTGGATGGAGGGAGAGGCACATTATGGGTGGATGGGTGAATGGAGGGAGAGGCACATTATGAGTGGATGGGTGGATGGAGGGAGAGGCACATTATGGGTGGATAGGTGGATGGAGGGAGAGGCAGATTATGAGTGGATGGGTGAATGGAGGGAGAGGCACATTATGGGTGGATGGGTGAATGGAGGGAGAGGCACATTATGGGTGGATAGGTGGATGGAGGGAGAGGCACATTATGGGTGGATGGGTGGATGGAGGGAGAGGCACATTATGGGTGGATGGGTGAATGGAGGGAGGACATTATGGGTGGATGGGTGAATGGAGGGAGAGGCACATTATGGGTGGATGGGTGAATGGAGGGAGGACATTATGGGTGGATGGGTGAATGGAGGGAGAGGCACATTATGGGTGGATGGGTGAATGGAGGGAGGACATTATGGGTGGATGGGTGAATGGAGGGAGAGGCACATTATGGGTGGATGGGTGAATGGAGGAAGGACATTATGGGTGGATGGGTGGATGGAGGGAGAGGCACATTATGGGTGGATGGGTGAATGGGGGGAGAAGGACATTATGGGTGGATGGGTGAATGGAGGGAGGACTATATGGGTGGATGGGTGGATGGAGGGAGAGGCACATTATGGGTGGATGGGTGAATGGAGGGAGAGGCACATTATGGGTGGATGGGTGGATGGAGGGAGAGGCACATTATGGGTGGATGGGTGGATGGAGGGAGAGGCACATTATGGGTGGATGGGTGGATGGAGGGAGAGGCACATTATGGGTGGATGGGTGAATGGAGGGAGAGGGACATTATGGGTGGATGGGTGAATGGAGGGAGGACATTATGGGTGGATGGGTGAATGGAGGGAGAGGGACATTATGGGTGGATGGGTGGATGGAGGGAGAGGCACATTATGGGTGGATGGGTGAATGGAGGGAGAGGCACATTATGAGTGGATGGGTGGATGGAGGGAGAGGCACATTATGGGTGGATGGGTGGATGGAGGGAGAGGCAGATTATGAGTGGATGGGTGAATGGAGGGAGAGGCACATTATGGGTGGATGGGTGAATGGAGGGAGAGGCACATTATGGGTGGATAGGTGGATGGAGGGAGAGGCACATTATGGGTGGATGGGTGGATGGAGGGAGAGGCACATTATGGGTGGATGGGTGAATGGAGGGAGGACATTATGGGTGGATGGGTGAATGGAGGGAGAGGCACATTATGGGTGGATGGGTGAATGGAGGGAGGACATTATGGGTGGATGGGTGAATGGAGGGAGAGGCACATTATGGGTGGATGGGTGAATGGAGGGAGGACATTATGGGTGGATGGGTGAATGGAGGGAGAGGCACATTATGGGTGGATGGGTGAATGGAGGAAGGACATTATGGGTGGATGGGTGAATGGAGGGAGAGGCACATTATGGGTCGATGGGTGAATGGAGGGAGAGGCACATTATGGGTGGATGGGTGAATGGAGAGGGAGGACATTATGGGTGGATGGGTGAATGGAGGGAGAGGCACATTATGGGTGGATGGGTGAATGGAGGGAGAGGCACATTATGGGTGGATGGGTGAATGGAGGGAGAGGGACATTATGGGTCGATGGGTGGATGGAGGGAGAGGCACATTATGAGTGGATGGGTGGATGGAGGGAGAGGCACATTATGGGTGGATGGGTGAATGGAGGGAGCACATTATGGGTGGATGGGTGGATGGAGGGAGAGGCACATTATGGGTGGATGGGTGGATGGAGGGAGAGGGACATTATGAGTGGATGGGTGAATGGAGGGAGCACATTATGGGTGGATGGGTGAATGGAGGGAGAGGCACATTATGGGTGGATGGGTGAATGGAGGGAGCACATTATGGGTGGATGGGTGGATGGAGGGAGAGGCACATTATGGGTGGATGGGTGAATGGAGGGAGGACATTATGGGTGGATGGGTGGATGGAGGGAGAGGCACATTATGGGTGGATGGGTGAATGGGGGGAGAAGGACATTATGGGTGGATGGGTGAATGGAGGGAGGACTATATGGGTGGATGGGTGGATGGAGGGAGAGGCACATTATGGGTGGATGGGTGAATGGAGGGAGAGGCACATTATGGGTGGATGGGTGGATGGAGGGAGAGGCACATTATGGGTGGATGGGTGGATGGAGGGAGAGGCACATTATGGGTGGATGGGTGGATGGAGGGAGAGGCACATTATGGGTGGATGGGTGAATGGAGGGAGAGGGACATTATGGGTGGATGGGTGAATGGAGGGAGGACATTATGGGTGGATGGGTGAATGGAGGGAGAGGGACATTATGGGTGGATGGGTGGATGGAGGGAGAGGCACATTATGGGTGGATGGGTGAATGGAGGGAGAGGCACATTATGAGTGGATGGGTGGATGGAGGGAGAAGCACATTATGGGTGGATGGGTGGATGGAGGGAGAGGCAGATTATGAGTGGATGGGTGAATGGAGGGAGAGGCACATTATGGGTGGATGGGTGAATGGAGGGAGAGGCACATTATGGGTGGATAGGTGGATGGAGGGAGAGGCACATTATGGGTGGATAGGTGGATGGAGGGAGAGGCACATTATGGGTGGATGGGTGAATGGAGGGAGGACATTATGGGTGGATGGGTGAATGGAGGGAGAGGCACATTATGGGTGGATGGGTGAATGGAGGAAGGACATTATGGGTGGATGGGTGAATGGAGGGAGAGGCACATTATGGGTCGATGGGTGAATGGAGGGAGAGGCACATTATGGGTGGATGGGTGAATGGAGAGGGAGGACATTATGGGTGGATGGGTGAATGGAGGGAGAGGCACATTATGGGTGGATGGGTGAATGGAGGGAGAGGCACATTATGGGTGGATGGGTGAATGGAGGGAGAGGGACATTATGGGTCGATGGGTGGATGGAGGGAGAGGCACATTATGAGTGGATGGGTGGATGGAGGGAGAGGCACATTATGGGTGGATGGGTGAATGGAGGGAGCACATTATGGGTGGATGGGTGGATGGAGGGAGAGGCACATTATGGGTGGATGGGTGGATGGAGGGAGAGGGACATTATGAGTGGATGGGTGAATGGGTGAATGGAGGGAGAGGCACATTATGGGTGGATGGGTGAATGGAGGGAGCACATTATGGGTGGATGGGTGGATGGAGGGAGAGGCACATTATGGGTGGATGGGTGAATGGAGGGAGGACATTATGGGTGGATGGGTGGATGGAGGGAGAGGCACATTATGGGTGGATGGGTGAATGGGGGGAGAAGGACATTATGGGTGGATGGGTGAATGGAGGGAGGACTATATGGGTGGATGGGTGGATGGAGGGAGAGGCACATTATGGGTGGATGGGTGAATGGAGGGAGAGGCACATTATGGGTGGATGGGTGGATGGAGGGAGAGGCACATTATGGGTGGATGGGTGGATGGAGGGAGAGGCACATTATGGGTGGATGGGTGGATGGAGGGAGAGGCACATTATGGGTGGATGGGTGAATGGAGGGAGAGGGACATTATGGGTGGATGGGTGAATGGAGGGAGGACATTATGGGTGGATGGGTGAATGGAGGGAGAGGGACATTATGGGTGGATGGGTGGATGGAGGGAGAGGCACATTATGGGTGGATGGGTGAATGGAGGGAGAGGCACATTATGAGTGGATGGGTGGATGGAGGGAGAAGCACATTATGGGTGGATGGGTGGATGGAGGGAGAGGCAGATTATGAGTGGATGGGTGAATGGAGGGAGAGGCACATTATGGGTGGATGGGTGAATGGAGGGAGAGGCACATTATGGGTGGATAGGTGGATGGAGGGAGAGGCACATTATGGGTGGATAGGTGGATGGAGGGAGAGGCACATTATGGGTGGATGGGTGAATGGAGGGAGGACATTATGGGTGGATGGGTGAATGGAGGGAGAGGCACATTATGGGTGGATGGGTGAATGGAGGGAGGACATTATGGGTGGATGGGTGAATGGAGGGAGAGGCACATTATGGGTGGATGGGTGAATGGAGGGAGGACATTGTGGGTGGATGGGTGAATGGAGGGAGAGGCACATTATGGGTGGATGGGTGAATGGAAGGAGGACATTATGGGTGGATGGGTGAATGGAGGGAGAGGCACATTATGGGTCGATGGGTGAATGGAGGGAGAGGCACATTATGGGTGGATGGGTGAATGGAGAGGGAGGACATTATGGGTGGATGGGTGAATGGAGGGAGAGGCACATTATGGGTGGATGGGTGAATGGAGGGAGAGGCACATTATGGGTGGATGGGTGAATGAAGGGAGAGGGACATTATGGGTCGATGGGTGGATGGAGGAAGAGGCACATTATGAGTGGATGGGTGGATGGAGGGAGAGGCACATTATGGGTGGATGGGTGAATGGAGGGAGCACATTATGGGTGGATGGGTGGATGGAGGGAGAGGCACATTATGGGTGGATGGGTGAATGGAGGGAGCACATTATGGGTGGATGGGTGGATGGAGGGAGAGGCACATTATGGGTGGATGGGTGAATGGAGGGAGGACATCATGGGTGGATGGGTGGATGGAGGGAGAGGCACATTATGGGTGGATGGGTGAATGGAAAGAGAGGGACATTATGGGTGGATGGGTGAATGGAGGTAGAGGCACATTATGGGTGGATGGGTGGATGGAGGGAGAGGCACATTATGGGTGGATGGGTGAATGGAGGGAGAGGCACATTATGGGTGGATGGGTGGATGGAGGGAAAGGCACATTATGGGTGGATGGGTAAATGGAGGGAGAGGCACATTATGGGTGGATGGGTGAATGGAAGGAGAGGCACATTATGGGTGGATGGGTGAATGGAGGGAGGACATTATGGGTGGATGGGTGAATGGAGGGAGAGGCACATTATGGGTGGATGGGTGAATGGAGGGAGAGGGACATTATGGGTCGATGGGTGGATGGAGGGAGAGGCACATTATGAGTGGATGGGTGGTTGGAGGGAGAGGCACATTATGGGTGGATGGGTGAATGGAGGGAGCACATTATGGGTGGATGGGTGGATGGAGGGAGAGGCACATTATGGGTATATGGGTGAATGGAGGGAGAGGCACATTATGGGTGGATGGGTGAATGGAGGGAGAGGCACATTATGGGTGGATGGGTGGATGGAGGGAGAGGCACATTATGGGTGGATGGGTGAATGGAGGGAGAGGCACATTATGGGTGGATGGGTGGATGGAGGGAGAGGCACATTATGAGTGGATGGGTGAATGGAGGGAGAGGCACATTATGGGTGGATGGGTGAATGGAGAGGGAAGACATTATGGGTGGATGGGTGGATGGAGGGAGAGGCACATTATGGGTGGATGGGTGGATGGAGGGAGAGGCACATTATGAGTGGATGGGTGGATGGAGGGAGAGGGACATCATGAGTGGATGGGTGAATGGAGGGAGAGGCACATTATGGGTGGATGGGTGGATGGAGGGAGAGGCACATTATGGGTGGATGGGTGAATGGAGGGGGGACATTATGGGTGGATGGGTGGATGGAGGGAGAGGGACAATATGAGTGGATGGGTGGATGGAGGGAGAGGCACATTATGGGTGGATGGGTGAATGGAGGGGGGACATTATGGGTGGATGGGTATATGGAGGGAGAGGCACATTATGGGTGGATGGGTGAATGGAGGGAGAGGCACATTATGGGTGGATGGGTGGATGGAGGGAGAGGCACATTATGGGTGGATGGGTGAATGGAGGGAGAGGCACATTATGGGTGGATGGGTGGATGGAGGGAGAGGCACATTATGGGTGGATGGGTGAATGGAGGGAGGACGTTATGGGTGGATGGGTGGATGGAGGAAGAGGCACATTATGGGTGGATGGGTGAATGGAGGGAGAGGCACATTATGGGTGGATGGGTGAATGGAGGGAGAGGCACATTATGGGTGGATGGGTGGATGGAGGGAGAGGCACATTATGGGTGGATGGGTGAATGGAGGGAGAGGCACATTATGGGTGGATGGGTGGATGGAGGGAGAGGCACATTATGAGTGGATGGGTGAATGGAGGGAGAGGCACATTATGGGTGGATGGGTGAATGGAGAGGGAAGACATTATGGGTGGATGGGTGAATGGAAGGAGAGGCACATTATGGGTGGATGGGTGGATGGAGGGAGAGGCACATTATGAGTGGATGGGTGAATGGAGGCAGAGGCACATTATGGGTGGATGGGTGAATGGAAGGAGAGGCACATTATGGGTGGATGGGTGAATGGAGGGAGAGGCACATTATGGGTGGATGGGTGGATGGAGGGAGAGGCACATTATGGGTGGATGGGTGGATGGAGGGAGAGGCACATTATGGGTGGATGGGTGGATGGAGGGAGAGGCATATTATGGGTGGATGGGTGAATGGAGGGGGGACATTATGGGTGGATGGGTGGATGGAGGGAGAGGGACAATATGAGTGGATGGGTGGATGGAGGGAGAGGCACATTATGGGTGGATGGGTGAATGGAGGGGGGACATTATGGGTGGATGGGTATATGGAGGGAGAGGCACATTATGGGTGGATGGGTGAATGGAGGGAGAGGCACATTATGGGTGGATGGGTGGATGGAGGAAGAGGCACATTATGGGTGGATGGGTGAATGGAGGGAGAGGCACATTATGGGTGGATGGGTGGATGGAGGGAGAGGCACATTATGGGTGGATGGGTGAATGGAGGGAGGACGTTATGGGTGGATGGGTGGATGGAGGGAGAAGCACATTATGGGTGGATGGGTGAATGGAGGGAGAGGCACATTATGGGTGGATGGGTGAATGGAGGGAAAGGCACATTATGGGTGGATGGGTGAATGGAGGTAGAGTCACATTATGGGTGGATGGGTGGATGGAGGGAGAGGCACATTATGGGTGGATGGGTGAATGGAGGAAGAGGCACATTATGGGTGGATGGGTGAATGGAGGGAGAGGGACATTATGGGTGAATGGGTGAATGGAGGGAGAGGCACATTATGGGTGGATGGGTGGATGGAGGGAGAGGCACATTATGGGTGGATGGGTGGATGGAGGGAGAGGCACATTATGGGTGGATGGGTAAATGGAGGGAGAGGCACATTATGGGTGGATGGGTGAATGGAGGGAGGACATTATGGGTGGATGGGTGAATGGAAGGAGAGGCACATTATGGGTGGATGGGTGAATGGAGGGAGGACATTATGGGTGGATGGGTGAATGGAGGGAGAGGCAAATTATGGGTCGATGGGTGAATGGAGGGAGAGGCACATTATGGGTGGATGGGTGAATGGAGAGGGAAGACATTATGGGTGGATGGGTGAATGGAAGGAGAGGCACATTATGGGTGGATGGGTGGATGGAGGGAGAGGCACATTATGAGTGGATGGGTGAATGGAGGCAGAGGCACATTATGGGTGGATGGGTGAATGGAAGGAGAGGCACATTATGGGTGGATGGGTGAATGGAGGGAGAGGCACATTATGGGTGGATGGGTGGATGGAGGGAGAGGCACATTATGGGTGGATGGGTGGATGGAGGGAGAGGCACATTATGGGTGGATGGGTGGATGGAGGGAGAGGCACATTATGGGTGGATGGGTGAATGGAGGGGGGACATTATGGGTGGATGGGTGGATGGAGGGAGAGGGACAATATGAGTGGATGGGTGGATGGAGGGAGAGGCACATTATGGGTGGATGGGTGAATGGAGGGGGGACATTATGGGTGGATGGGTATATGGAGGGAGAGGCACATTATGGGTGGATGGGTGAATGGAGGGAGAGGCACATTATGGGTGGATGGGTGGATGGAGGAAGAGGCACATTATGGGTGGATGGGTGAATGGAGGGAGAGGCACATTATGGGTGGATGGGTGGATGGAGGGAGAGGCACATTATGGGTGGATGGGTGAATGGAGGGAGGACGTTATGGGTGGATGGGTGGATGGAGGGAGAAGCACATTATGGGTGGATGGGTGAATGGAGGGAGAGGCACATTATGGGTGGATGGGTGAATGGAGGGAAAGGCACATTATGGGTGGATGGGTGAATGGAGGGAGAGTCACATTATGGGTGGATGGGTGGATGGAGGGAGAGGCACATTATGGGTGGATGGGTGAATGGAGGAAGAGGCACATTATGGGTGGATGGGTGAATGGAGGGAGAGGGACATTATGGGTGAATGGGTGAATGGAGGGAGAGGCACATTATGGGTGGATGGGTGGATGGAGGGAGAGGCACATTATGGGTGGATGGGTGGATGGAGGGAGAGGCACATTATGGGTGGATGGGTAAATGGAGGGAGAGGCACATTATGGGTGGATGGGTGAATGGAGGGAGGACATTATGGGTGGATGGGTGAATGGAAGGAGAGGCACATTATGGGTGGATGGGTGAATGGAGGGAGGACATTATGGGTGGATGGGTGAATGGAGGGAGAGGCAAATTATGGGTCGATGGGTGAATGGAGGGAGAGGCACATTATGGGTGGATGGGTGGATGGAGGGAGAGGCACATTATGGGTGGATGGGTGGATGGAGGGAGAGGGACATTATGAGTGGATGGGTGAATGGAGGGAGCACATTATGGGTGGATGGGTGAATGGAGGGAGAGGCACATTATGGGTGGATGGGTGAATGGAGGGAGCCCATTATGGGTGGATGGGTGGATGGAGGGAGAGGCACATTATGAGTGGATGGGTGAATGGAGGGAGAGGCACATTATGGGTGGATGGGTGAATGGAGAGGGAAGACATTATGGGTGGATGGGTGAATGGAAGGAGAGGCACATTATGGGTGGATGGGTGGATGGAGGGAGAGGGACAATATGAGTGGATGGGTGGATGGAGGGAGAGGCACATTATGGGTGGATGGGTGAATGGAGGGGGGACATTATGGGTGGATGGATATATGGAGGGAGAGGCACATTATGGGTGGATGGGTGAATGGAGGGAGAGGCACATTATGGGTGGATGGGTGGATGGAGGGAGAGGCACATTATGGGTGGATGGGTGAATGGAGGGAGAGGCACATTATGGGTGGATGGGTGGATGGAGGGAGAGGCACATTATGGGTGGATGGGTGAATGGAGGGAGGACGTTATGGGTGGATGGGTGGATGGAGGGAGAAGCACATTATGGGTGGATGGGTGAATGGAGGGAGAGGCACATTATGGGTGGATGGGTGAATGGAGGGAAAGGCACATTATGGGTGGATGGGTGAATGGAGGGAGAGTCACATTATGGGTGGATGGGTGGATGGAGGGAGAGGCACATTATGGGTGGATGGGTGAATGGAGGAAGAGGCACATTATGGGTGGATGGGTGAATGGAGGGAGAGGGACATTATGGGTGAATGGGTGAATGGAGGGAGAGGCACATTATGGGTGGATGGGTGGATGGAGGGAGAGGCACATTATGGGTGGATGGGTGGATGGAGGGAGAGGCACATTATGGGTGGATGGGTAAATGGAGGGAGAGGCACATTATGGGTGGATGGGTGAATGGAGGGAGGACATTATGGGTGGATGGGTGAATGGAAGGAGAGGCACATTATGGGTGGATGGGTGAATGGAGGGAGGACATTATGGGTGGATGGGTGAATGGAGGGAGAGGCAAATTATGGGTCGATGGGTGAATGGAGGGAGAGGCACATTATGGGTGGATGGGTGAATGGAGAGGGAGGACATTATGGGTGGATGGGTGAATGGAGGGAGAGGCACATTATGGGTGGATGGGTGAATGGAGGGGGGACATTATGGGTGGATGGATATATGGAGGGAGAGGCACATTATGGGTGGATGGGTGAATGGAGGGAGAGGCACATTATGGGTGGATGGGTGGATGGAGGGAGAGGCACATTATGGGTGGATGGGTGAATGGAGGGAGAGGCACATTATGGGTGGATGGGTGGATGGAGGGAGAGGCACATTATGGGTGGATGGGTGAATGGAGGGAGGACGTTATGGGTGGATGGGTGGATGGAGGGAGAAGCACATTATGGGTGGATGGGTGAATGGAGGGAGAGGCACATTATGGGTGGATGGGTGAATGGAGGGAAAGGCACATTATGGGTGGATGGGTGAATGGAGGGAGAGTCACATTATGGGTGGATGGGTGGATGGAGGGAGAGGCACATTATGGGTGGATGGGTGAATGGAGGAAGAGGCACATTATGGGTGGATGGGTGAATGGAGGGAGAGGGACATTATGGGTGAATGGGTGAATGGAGGGAGAGGCACATTATGGGTGGATGGGTGGATGGAGGGAGAGGCACATTATGGGTGGATGGGTGGATGGAGGGAGAGGCACATTATGGGTGGATGGGTAAATGGAGGGAGAGGCACATTATGGGTGGATGGGTGAATGGAGGGAGGACATTATGGGTGGATGGGTGAATGGAAGGAGAGGCACATTATGGGTGGATGGGTGAATGGAGGGAGGACATTATGGGTGGATGGGTGAATGGAGGGAGAGGCAAATTATGGGTCGATGGGTGAATGGAGGGAGAGGCACATTATGGGTGGATGGGTGAATGGAGAGGGAGGACATTATGGGTGGATGGGTGAATGGAGGGAGAGGCACATTATGGGTGGATGGGTAAATGGAGGGAGAGGCACATTATGGGTGGATGGGTGAATGGAGGGAGGACATTATGGGTGGATGGGTGAATGGAAGGAGAGGCACATTATGGGTGGATGGGTGAATGGAGGGAGAGTCACATTATGGGTGGATGGGTGGATGGAGGGAGAGGCACATTATGGGTGGATGGGTGAATGGAGGAAGAGGCACATTATGGGTGGATGGGTGAATGGAGGGAGAGGGACATTATGGGTGAATGGGTGAATGGAGGGAGAGGCACATTATGGGTGGATGGGTGGATGGAGGGAGAGGCACATTATGGGTGGATGGGTGGATGGAGGGAGAGGCACATTATGGGTGGATGGGTAAATGGAGGGAGAGGCACATTATGGGTGGATGGGTGAATGGAGGGAGGACATTATGGGTGGATGGGTGAATGGAAGGAGAGGCACATTATGGGTGGATGGGTGAATGGAGGGAGGACATTATGGGTGGATGGGTGAATGGAGGGAGAGGCAAATTATGGGTCGATGGGTGAATGGAGGGAGAGGCACATTATGGGTGGATGGGTGAATGGAGAGGGAGGACATTATGGGTGGATGGGTGAATGGAGGGAGAGGCACATTATGGGTGGATGGGTGAATGGAGGGAGAGGCACATTATGGGTGGATGGGTGAATGGAGGGAGAGGGACATTATGGGTCGATGGGTGGATGGAGGGAGAGGGACATTATGAGTGGATGGGTGAATGGAGGGAGAGGCACATTATGGGTGGATGGGTAAATGGAGGGAGAGGCACATTATGGGTGGATGGGTGAATGGAGGGAGGACATTATGGGTGGATGGGTGAATGGAAGGAGAGGCACATTATGGGTGGATGGGTGAATGGAGGGAGGACATTATGGGTGGATGGGTGAATGGAGGGAGAGGCACATTATGGGTCGATGGGTGAATGGAGGGAGAGGCACATTATGGGTGGATGGGTGGATGGAGGGAGAGGCACATTATGGGTGGATGGGTGGATGGAGGGAGAGGGACATTATGAGTGGATGGGTGAATGGAGGGAGCACATTATGGGTGGATGGGTGAATGGAGGGAGAGGCACATTATGGGTGGATGGGTGAATTGAGGGAGCCCATTATGGGTGGATGGGTGGATGGAGGGAGAGGCACATTATGAGTGGATGGGTGAATGGAGGGAGAGGCACATTATGGGTGGATGGGTGAATGGAGAGGGAAGACATTATGGGTGGATGGGTGAATGGAAGGAGAGGCACATTATGGGTGGATGGGTGGATGGAGGGAGAGGCACATTATGAGTGGATGGGTGAATGGAGGCAGAGGCACATTATGGGTGGATGGGTGAATGGAAGGAGAGGCACATTATGGGTGGATGGGTGACTGGAGGGAGAGGCACATTATGGGTGGATGGGTGGATGGAGGGAGAGGCACATTATGGGTGGATGGGTGGATGGAGGGAGAGGCACATTATGGGTGGATGGGTGGATGGAGGGAGAGGCACATTATGGGTGGATGGGTGAATGGAGGGGGGACATTATGGGTGGATGGGTGGATGGAGGGAGAGGGACAATATGAGTGGATGGGTGGATGGAGGGAGAGGCACATTATGGGTGGATGGGTGAATGGAGGGGGGACATTATGGGTGGATGGGTATATGGAGGGAGAGGCACATTATGGGTGGATGGGTGAATGGAGGGAGAGGCACATTATGGGTGGATGGGTGGATGGAGGGAGAGGCACATTATGGGTGGATGGGTGAATGGAGGGAGAGGCACATTATGGGTGGATGGGTGGATGGAGGGAGAGGCACATTATGGGTGGATGGGTGAATGGAGGGAGGACGTTATGGGTGGATGGGTGGATGGAGGGAGGAGCACATTATGGGTGGATGGGTGAATGGAGGGAGAGGCACATTATGGGTGGATGGGTGAATGGAGGGAAAGGCACATTATGGGTGGATGGGTGAATGGAGGGAGAGTCACATTATGGGTGGATGGGTGGATGGAGGGAGAGGCACATTATGGGTGGATGGGTGAATGGAGGAAGAGGCACATTATGGGTGGATGGGTGAATGGAGGGAGAGGGACATTATGGGTGAATGGGTGAATGGAGGGAGAGGCACATTATGGGTGGATGGGTGGATGGAGGGAGAGGCACATTATGGGTGGATGGGTGGATGGAGGGAGAGGCACATTATGGGTGGATGGGTAAATGGAGGGAGAGGCACATTATGGGTGGATGGGTGAATGGAGGGAGGACATTATGGGTGGATGGGTGAATGGAAGGAGAGGCACATTATGGGTGGATGGGTGAATGGAGGGAGGACATTATGGGTGGATGGGTGAATGGAGGGAGAGGCACATTATGGGTCGATGGGTGAATGGAGGGAGAGGCACATTATGGGTGGATGGGTGAATGGAGAGGGAGGACATTATGGGTGGATGGGTGAATGGAGGGAGAGGCACATTATGGGTGGATGGGTGAATGGAGGGAGAGGCACATTATGGGTGGATGGGTGAATGGAGGGAGAGGGACATTATGGGTCGATGGGTGGATGGAGGGAGAGGGACATTATGAGTGGATGGGTGAATGGAGGGAGAGGCACATTATGGGTGGATGGGTAAATGGAGGGAGAGGCACATTATGGGTGGATGGGTGAATGGAGGGAGGACATTATGGGTGGATGGGTGAATGGAAGGAGAGGCACATTATGGGTGGATGGGTGAATGGAGGGAGGACATTATGGGTGGATGGGTGAATGGAGGGAGAGGCACATTATGGGTCGATGGGTGAATGGAGGGAGAGGCACATTATGGGTGGATGGGTGGATGGAGGGAGAGGCACATTATGGGTGGATGGGTGGATGGAGGGAGAGGGACATTATGAGTGGATGGGTGAATGGAGGGAGCACATTATGGGTGGATGGGTGAATGGAGGGAGAGGCACATTATGGGTGGATGGGTGAATGGAGGGAGCCCATTATGGGTGGATGGGTGGATGGAGGGAGAGGCACATTATGGGTGGATGGGTGAATGGAGGGAGGACATTATGGGTGGATGGGTGAATGGAAAGAGAGGGACATTATGGGTGGATGGGTAAATGGAGGGAGAGGCACATTATGGGTGGATGGGTGAATGGAGGGAGAGGCACATTATGGGTGGATGGGTGAATGGAGGGAGGACATTATGGGTGGATGGGTGAATGGAGGGAGGACATTATGGGTGGATGGGTGAATGGAGGGAGGACATTATGGGTGGATGGGTGGATGGAGGGAGAGGCACATTATGGGTGGATGGGTGAATGGAGGGAGAGGCACATTATGGGTGGATGGGTGGATGGAGGGAGAGGCACATTATGGGTATATGGGTGAATGGAGGGAGAGGAACATTATGGGTGGATGGGTGAATGGAGGGAGAGGCACATTATGGGTGGATGGGTGGATGGAGGGAGAGGCACATTATGGGTGGATGGGTGAATGGAGGGAGAGGCACATTATGGGTGGATGGGTGGATGGAGGGAGAGGCACATTATGAGTGGATGGGTGAATGGAGGGAGAGGCACATTATGGGTGGATGGGTGAATGGAGAGGGAAGACATTATGGGTGGATGGGTGAATGGAGGGAGAGGCACATTATGGGTGGATGGGTGGATGGAGGGAGAGGCACATTATGAGTGGATGGGTGAATGGAGGGAGAGGGACAATATGAGTGGATGGGTGGATGGAGGGAGGACATTATGGGTGGATGGGTTAATGGAGGGAGGACATTATGGGTGGATGGGTGAATGGAGGGAGGACATTATGGGTGGATGGGTGAATGGAGGGAGGACATTATGGGTGGATGGGTGGATGGAGGGAGAGGCACATTATGGGTGGATGGGTGAATGGAGGGAGAGGCACATTATGGGTGGATGGGTGGATGGAGAGAGAGGCACATTATGGGTGGATGGGTGAATGGAGGGAGAGGCACATTATGGGTGGATGGGTGGATGGAGGGAGAGGCACATTATGGGTGGATGGGTGAATGGAGGGAGAGGCACATTATGGGTGGATGGGTGGATGGAGGGAGAGGCACATTATGGGTGGATGGGTGAATGGAGGGAGAGGCACATTATGGGTGGATGGGTGGATGGAGGGAGAGGCACATTATGAGTGGATGGGTGAATGGAGGGAGAGGCACATTATGGGTGGATGGGTGAATGGAGAGGGAAGACATTATGGGTGGATGGGTGAATGGAGGGAGAGGCACATTATGGGTGGATGGGTGGATGGAGGGAGAGGCACATTATGAGTGGATGGGTGAATGGAGGGAGAGGGACAATATGAGTGGATGGGTGGATGGAGGGAGGACATTATGGGTGGATGGGTTAATGGAGGGAGGACATTATGGGTGGATGGGTGAATGGAGGGAGGACATTATGGGTGGATGGGTGAATGGAGGGAGGACATTATGGGTGGATGGGTGGATGGAGGGAGAGGCACATTATGGGTGGATGGGTGGATGGAGAGAGAGGCACATTATGGGTGGATGGGTGAATGGAGGGAGAGGCACATTATGGGTGGATGGGTGGATGGAGGGAGAGGCACATTATGGGTGGATGGGTGAATGGAGGGAGAGGCACATTATGGGTGGATAGGTGAATGGAGGGAGAGGCACATTATGGGTGGATGGGTGGATGGAGGGAGAGGCACATTATGGGTTGATGGGTGGATGGAGGGAGAGGCACATTATGGGTGGATGGGTGGATGGAGGGAGAGGCACATTATGGGTGGATGGGTGAATGGAGGGGGGACATTATGGGTGGATGGGTGGATGGAGGGAGAGGCACATTATGGGTGGATGGGTGAATGGAGGGAGAGGCACATTATGGGTGGATGGGTGGATGGAGGGAGAGGCACATTATGGGTGGATGGGTGAATGGAGGGAGAGGCACATTATGGGTGGATGGGTGGATGGAGGGAGAGGCACATTATGGGTGGATGGGTGAATGGAGGGAGGACGTTATGGGTGGATGGGTGAATGGAGGGAGAGGCACATTATGGGTGGATGGGTGAATGGAGGGAGAGGCACATTATGGGTGGATGGGTGAATGGAGGGAGAGGCACATTATGGGTGGATGGGTGAATGGAGGGAGAGTCACATTATGGGTGGATGGGTGGATGGAGGGAGAGGCACATTATGGGTGGATGGGTGAATGGAGGAAGAGGCACATTATGGGTGGATGGGTGAATGGAGGGAGAGGGACATTATGGGTGAATGGGTGAATGGAGGGAGAGGCACATTATGGGTGGATGGGTGGATGGAGGGAGAGGCACATTATGGGTGGATGGGTGGATGGAGGGAGAGGCACATTATGGGTGGATGGGTAAATGGAGGGAGAGGCACATTATGGGTGGATGGGTGAATGGAGGGAGCACATTATGGGTGGATGGGTGAATGGAGGGAGAGGCACATTATGGGTCGATGGGTGAATGGAGGGAGAGGCACATTATGGGTGGATGGGTGAATGGAGGGAGAGGCACATTATGGGTGGATGGGTGAATGGAGGGAGAGGCACATTATGAGTGGATGGGTGAATGGAGGGAGGACATTATGGGTGGATGGGTGAATGGAGGGAGGACATTATGGGTGGATGGGTGAATGGAGGGAGAGGCACATTATGGGTGGATGGGTGGATGGAGGGAGAGGCACATTATGGGTGGATGGGTGGATGGAGGGAGAGGCACATTATGGGTGGATGGGTGGATGGAGGGAGAGGCACATTATGGGTGGATGGGTGGATGGAGGGAGAGGCACATTATGGGTGGATGGGTGGATGGAGGGAGAGGGACATTATGGGTGGATGGGTTAAAACTTATAAAGGGTTGAAAGATGTAGAAAAAGTGTGAAAAAGCAAAAAAAGGTGTAGAAAAATGAAGAAAGCGAGGTGGGGATTGGCGTTGAGAAGTGAGCGAATAAAAATAGCTGCAAATTTAAAGGATAAGATGCAGTAATTAAAAATAGAGAAAACAATTAAAAAACAATAAAAAAAAACTGAACGGATTAAAATAACCAAATAAATAAATTATAAACTTATTAATTTTTATTTATTTAAAAAATAGTTCGATGTTTAAGCCCAAGAGACCTTTCGAATAAACTTGTTCCTGATACTAGTTTCTTCGAATCCTTCTGCAAAGGTCATATCATTACTAGCACCCCCTTCTTCCACCTCTCTGATGCTCACCATTCTTTTGGGATAGGGTTGAGTGGTGGGTGGAATGGGTGGGTAGGTGTGGATTGAGGGATGGGTGTAGAATTTTGAGGTGTGTTTGGAGCGATCAACGTGGGAGAACTTGAAAACAATCCCGGAAACAAAGAAGTTGCGAAATAAATTATTTTTAAAAGGATAAAAAGTAATAAAATTGAATGAAGTTTTTAACTAGAAATGTTCAGTTGGCTTCACGGCCAACTGAACGATATCCACCGACGGACAGACCGACGGGGTTTTACCATGAACCTAATATGTTATATATACTTATTGTATTCATTAAAAATATATATGAAATTATTCAATTATTTATTTAAAATTCTTAAAACAAGTCGAATTTCCTAACTTTAATTTTTAAAATCTCAAATGGGTGTTTTTTATGAGATCAAAACAATTCTTTCATTTATTTATTTTTTTTTGTTTTTACACGTCAAAAAAAAGTTAATTGTGGTATAAAAAAAAGTAAACATTTTTTCTCCAATTTTTTTAGTTTTTTTGGAATGTTATGTTCGATGAACTAGGAAAATATAATGATGGTAATAAGCCAAAAAAATGTAAAAATAATGAAAAATGTAAATATGAAAAACAGATTTTATAAAAAGTTTTTTATTACAAGGAGTTAATAGGCTGTTCCCTTGCTTTGAAGATTACTCAAAAATTTGAAAAATGTAAAAAGTTTGTTTACCAAAACTCAGTGAGTTTTTTTTGTTAACCTTGAAAAAGATATATATAAATCTAGAAAATAGTTTTTTCTTTTAATAAAATTATTCCTACAACTATAAATTATATGTAAAAATTATATAGCATAAGCGTGCTATTTGAAACCAATCATAATTTAATATTTTTATTTACAAATATTTTTCGAAATTCTTAAGCTGTGAAACATAAATCCTAAACATCATCATCATCACCATCTTCATCATCATCAAAGTCAAGATAAATTCAAGACATTTAAAAATTATAATATAAACGTTTAATAATTTTATTGAAGTTTAATTTTTTAATGAATTATTTCATCGTTCAAATATATATATATTTTAAAATATTATACTTTACAACTTTTTTAAGTATTTACTTAGTTATTGTTTTAAATAAATTCATTTTATCAGATCAATTTGCTACCCTCTTTAACAACTACATGTTTAACATTCATCTGTTTATTGTTTGTGTGATCATCATCATCATCATCGCCAGCATCATCATCATCATCATCATCAGTGCTTTCTTGAATGACTAAGTGATCAAGTTTATCTGACTCATCATCACTATCAGCACCATCCTCTTCATCACCATCATTATCATCATCCACGCCGTTATTATCATCTTCATCAACACTATCATCAGCACACCTACCAACAACATCATTATCATCAGCACACCTACCAACAACATCATTATCATCAGCACCACCATCATCGTTATCATCATCGTTCTTGATGGTATTATCACTGATAACAGATGCACTCATCGAAAGATCTTCATAGTCATCATCATCATCATCATCATCAGCACCAGCGCGATCATCATCATCTTTTGGCGCCCTGGTGCATGAGGCAAGGTTGTAAGACCACGATGAAAAGAGGGAGGTTAATGATCGGCGTTTGCGGAGTTTCTTCTCGAACTTCCCGTCGTTTGCATTGTGTTTGTTCTTGAAGTTTGTGAACGACCATCTCCAGGAGTTCCAGCGGTTTTTGAGGTTGAAGAAACCAAGGGATGAACTGCTTGACAGTCTTCTACCACCCCCACCACTACCATCCACTCCATCACCCATTCCACCACCCACTCCTCCACCACCACCACCACCATGTCTTCCACCTCCACCCAAACTTTCATCAGACTTCTCCTTGCTCAACTGAAGAGACGAGAAAGCCTTCATGAACCTACGCTGAGACGATCTCATTAGTTGCTGCGGAGATTTTATATTTTTCGGTAAAGAACTTTGTCGTATTAAAATTGGTCCGTTGTGTCCAGGGTCTAAAGATACCGTATCGAGGGTCTTTTTTCCAGGAGGTAGCGGCGGTTTTAAAGGTGTTTTCGAACCAGAAGTTTGTTTAGAATTATCTTTAGATAAGCTTGCTTCTTCATCCATATCTTCCCTAATCCCACCATTTCTTAATCCTTTTATTTGGGATTGTTCATCCAAACCAGAAAAGGGTAATTCCAATTGGGATGAGGGTGATTGTGGTGCGGAGTCTACTATTTCGTCTGTCTCTTGGATATCGTCCAAACCACCCTTTTTTTTATCCCTCTCCCTAACAACCCCATCCCTAGCAACCCCATCCCTAGCAACACCATCCCTAGCAACCCCATCCCTAGCAACACCATCCCTAGCAACACCATCCCTAACAACCCCATCCCTGGCAACCCCATCCCTAGCAACCCCATCCCTGGCAACCCCATCCCTAGCAACACCATCCCTAGCAACACCATCCCTAACAACCCCATCCCTGGCAACCCCATCCCTAGCAACACCATCCCTCACAACACCATCCCTATCAACACCATCCCTAACAACCCCATCCCTCACAACACCATCCCTCACAACACCATCCCTAACAACCCCATCCCTAGCAACACCATCCCTAGCAACACCATTCCTCACAACCCCATCCCTCTCCTCAGCAGCTTCATTCCTCGCAACCGAATCCCTCTCCTCAGCAGCTTCCTTCCTCACAACCCCATCCCTCTCCTCAGCAGCTTCATTCCTCGCCATCTCCTCAAGCATTATCCTATCCAACGCATCCAACTTTTCTTTTAGTTGTCGCAAAAGACTTTCGGGATGTTCGATTGATGGATGGTTGGATGAGTGATTGGTGTGGATAGATGGATGGTTGGTGTGGATGGATGAGTGATTGGTGTGGATGGATACGGAGGATGGAGAGATGGATGGAGCGAAGGTTCGAGGGGGTGGGGGGATTGGCATTCGGGAGACGATTTCGTTTAAGACTTCACTTGATGGCAGAAACTGCTTGCGTGGCACAATGTGTCTGGTGCGTGGAACCGTTAGCCAAGTTGGTGGTCGTGGTGGTTGTTGTGGTCGTGGTGGTTGTTGTGGTCGTGGTGGTTGTTGTGGTCGTGGTGGTTGTTGTGGCTTTCGCAGCTGTTGTTGTCGCAAAGATTCTGCTTGTTGTAGTTGCTGCAGTTGTTGCACATTCTGTGGTATTCTCAACTGAGTGTTGAGGAGTTGGTAGCCGTATTGTCTGTGTTGAGGGCCTCGTTTGTAGGAGTTTGTGATCGTGGTGGTTTCTGGCGCGTTGTGTTCGAAGACGCCGTACTTGTGGCTGGCTGAAGGGTACTTCTGTTCCGATGCCCTCTTCACGTGGTATTTGCGGTACCTGGGTAAGGGGCAGGGGGGCAGGTTGAGGTGGGATAATGCAGATGGTCCGTTGTGTACTTTATCGGGTGAAAGCTGTATTGCTCTGAGTAGTCCGTTCTTTGGTGTTGAGTTGTGCGTGTATTCAATGTTTTGTTGTTGTTGTTGTTGGTGGTGGTGGTGTTGTGGAAGGTAGTCGTAGTCTAGTTTTTGTTGTTGTTGATGTTGATGAAATTGTTGTTGTTGTTGATTTTCTTTGGCCTCTTTTTCGGGGGGAAGGTCAAATCTAACTTTTGTTGACCTCATTCTTTCTAAAATCTCTTTAAGATGTTTTTGTGCTTTTATTCTTTCGATAATCTTCAAAACTGTTTAAGAATTTGAAAGTCCATCTTCACTAAAGTCGTTCGAAAGGATGTTTTTCTTTAGGTTTATTCCAACATTTTCTTTTTGTATCCGAAAACAAAGTCAAGATCTGCTGAAGCGATTTTGATTTAGACCTATTAAGAATAATTGTGTTTTTTTAATAAATATAAATTATATTTTAATATATCCAAAAAAATGATCTATAAAATATATAATTAAAATCTATTTAAATTATTTTAAGGGTTAAAATCTAAGCTATTCTAGTATTCAATTATAAATATCTTTACTCTGAATAAGGAGAGATGCACACAACACAGAAGCACAACAGGTTCTCAGACTCGACTGCTGAAGTAATGATGCAGATATACAGGGTATAGAAATGCTTTTAGAATGTTTGTAATACAATCTAAATATTGCCAATAAATGTTTCAAATGAATAAAAGTTTATAAAATTTTAAATAGAGGGTTTGGTAGTCGATTTGAATATTTATTTAGCGTTTGATGCTAGAAAATAAACTTTAAAATGTACAAGTTACATCCCATGGGTGTGCATACATGTTACATAATACGTAGCAAGATGATGAATAGAAAGATTCCTTTACACGTAAAAGAAAGAAATATATAAAAAGGATAGAATTATATAAAAAGAATAGAAGTATATATGAAGCATGTTGTGTAGACATAACAATAAGAAAATACTTTAGATTAGTTTTGTTACTTAATTGAAAAACAAGCTCATAACTTGAATTGTTTTTTGTTGAAATATTATTAACTACTTTGTTTAAGGAGCAGACATATTTTATATATTCACAAATTTTTCAAAATATTTTTTCCAAAAATACAATCTTTTAAATATTTAGAAAAAAAACTTTTATAAAAAGCGAGCCGACACAGCACTTGGCATTCTGGAAGACACATGCTCAACCCAGTTACTGGATAATCTCCACTACATATGTAATTCTCAACAACACACATTGCCTTTTTATAATGATGAGTAAGTTAAATAATTATAGGAATAAATTTTTTTTTCTAAAGAAATGTATTTATAGTAGTAATAGGTATTTTTCATAGTATTTATATAATCATTAAAAGAATTATTCATCAAGTTTTATAAAAAAAAGTAAGAATTAACTTAATTTTTATTTCAAAAATAAAATAATTATATCAAATGTTTATACTAAAAATTCTTCATTGATTTAATATTTCTAAAAAATTCGAATTTGTTCCCTAGGTGTCAGACAGTGACGTTGTGTAGTATGATTGAGAGGGTTCTGCGTAAATTTGCTAGTGACGAAATTCATGATTGTTTCGTCTGCGAGTTTTTATACTTAAAAATTGACATCATTACTTGGTTCTGCTATGACTTTTTCTATTTCTTTTGAAACTACATTCACTGATAAACGAACCACCACCAATAACTTTCACCATCACCACTACCACCACCGCCATCATCATCATCTCGTCAATCACCCAAGCCATCATCATCATCACCACCACCATCATTACTATCATCACCACCACCACCACCACCACCACCATCACCACCACCACCATCACCACCACCACCACCACCACCACCACCACCACCACCACAACCACCACCACCACCACCACCACCACCACCACCACAACCACCACAACCACCACAACCACCACCACCACCACCACCACCACCACCACTACCACCACCACCATCATTACTATTATCATCACCACCATCAGCACCTATATCAAAACTTCTACAAGCCCACAATACCTCTCCATTATTAGCTGTGTCTTTGAAATTGAGGGCTTCACTTATTCACGAATACTTTCATGAAGGTTAGATACGCCTATTCTAGTGGAATACGATTCATTAAATAAATTAAGTTTAAACTTAATAAAACTCAATTCAATTAACATTTCAATAAATGAATTTACATGCGAATGATTAGAATTTAATTTGTATATCATATTTAATATAAAGAAAACAAGAAGTCTGTATAGACTAGCTGCTTGTCTTAGGAACTGAAAGTCAGAATTCATTGGAATCGAATTTATAGAGTTTAGGAGAAAAAAATATTTGTATAACTACGGAATAAAAGTACTTTGAATTAATAATTGAAAAAATATATAAAGAATAGTAAAGAGTTTATGGTTATTGATGAGAATTAATGAAATAATTAACTCGTAATTAGTGATTTTAATTGGAATTTTCAAAGAAAGTTGATTATATGCAGAAGGTTACAATTAAAATAATTGAATAAACAAAATATAATCCATTCACTCACCATTCTTTAATTCATCCATCCATCCATCCATCCATCCATTCATCCATCCATCCATCCATCCATCCATCCATCCATCCATCCATCCATCCATCCATCCATCCATCCATCCATCCATCCATCCATCCATCCATCCATCCATCCATCCATCCATCCATCCATCCATCCATCCATCCATCCATCCATCCATCCATCCATCCATCCATCCATCCATCCATCCATCCATCCATCCATCCATCCATCCATCCATCCATCCATCCATCCATCCATCCATCCATCCATCCATCCATCCATCCATCCATCCATCCATCCATCCATCCATCCATCCATCCATCCATCCATCCATCCATCCATCCATCCATCCATCCATCCATCCATCCATCCATCCATCCATCCATCCATACATCTACCTATACATCCATCCAGACTATGGATAATCTGAAGCAAATCTTCTCGAAAGGGGATGACGAGATGGATGAATTGATTGAAAGACTCGATCTCCAATCCTTCCAAACGGATGAACAAATGGGAGAGATGGAGGACACAGATTCTAAAAATGATGTTTGCGAATTTATTGATTAAAAAAGTATTTAAAAAAAGTTAATTTAATTTTAAATAAAATGGAACAAATGAATTTGATTGTGAAATTACTTTTTTCATGGAAATAATTAATTTTTAAATATTTTTAAAATTCTTTCAGAAACGGAAAGGCAAAACGATGGCGAATTCCTTGAAGAAGGTGGCAAACGAGTTGAATCCGAGAGAACACAAACTGACCAAGACCGAATTCAGAGAGGTTTGCTTAATACATTGTTTCCGAACTATTTAAAACTAATAACGTAACCTAAAACACACCGAAAACACACCCAAACCACTCATCTCTCACCCACCTTTACATTCTCCCTCCATTCACCCATCTCTTTTCTCACCCACACACACGTCTTTACTCTTCTCTCCCAATCTATTTCTTTCCCTTCCCAGCCATCCTCACCCCCCCCCCCCAGATGATCAAGGACGTCCAGGTGGATGAGCTGCCTCAACGTTTCCTCGTCAAGCTCATCGGAGTGAGGCCGTGCGAGGGCTTGTGGGGCTCGAACAACACGAGGTTGACGCGTTTTTGAATTCATATTTTATTTATTTGTTTTAATATTTTATTTATTGTTTTAATATTTTATTTATTTGTTTTAATATTTTATTTATTTGTTTTAATATTTTATTTATTTGTTTTAATATTTTATTTATTTGTTTTAATATTTTATTTATTTGTTTTAATATTTTATTTATTTGTTTTAATATTTTATTTTTTTGTTTTATAATGACTTGAAAATAACGAAAGTTTAATTTTGTGAGCCTTTTTAATCGAAAATAACTGCAAAAAATAATTTGGTTAAAATCGTATTTCAGATCCTATTTGTTTTATTATCACCTTTATTTATATTTTTTAAATCAATATTTATTTTTTCAAATATCAATACTTTAAAAAAATACTATTTTTACAGTATTATTTATAAATATTAATTATTTTATATTTACAATAATTCATCTTTTTCTTCGTTCCATCGCAGACCCCTGGTGGACGACATGGTCAGGGAACTGAGGCTGTTGGATAAGAAGGAAGACCTGCCACTACTCAACGTCAAAATCATGATTGAGGGAATAAAGGTGAGATGGGGAGGAGGGTGGTGAGGAAGGTGAGATGGGGAAGAGGAGGTGAGGGGAGTGAGATGGGGAAGAGGGTGGTGAGGGGGGTGAGATGGGGAAGAGGAGGGGGGTGAGAAAGGTGAGATGGGGAAAAAGGGGGGTGAGGAAGGTGAGATGGAGAGGAGGGGGTGAGGAAGATGAGATGGGGAAGAAGGTAGGGGGGTGAGATGGGAGAGGGATTGTTGGAATGTTGATTTGATGTGGAAGATAAGTTAGAAAAAAGGGTGGAATGGTCAGATTGGGTGAAAACACTACTACTACCACCACCACCACCACCACTACCACCATTACTATCACCACCGAAACTACCACTACCTCCACCACAGCTCACCCTCCACCACCACCGAAACCACCACTACCACCACCACAGCTCACCCTCCACCGCCACAACCGCTCCAACCTCCCCCTCCCGATGGTCGGCATGATCCCCTTAAAATTCGTTTCCTACGCAGTTCAAGACCATCGGTGAGCATTTATAATTTAATTACATGATTAATTGAATAATTTAGACACCAAAACAGCCTGTTAGATTATTATTACATTAAATTAACTAATTAGATAACTTATACACCCAATTAAATAATTAGATAATGGGTGCACCAAATTAACTAATTGAATAACTTATCTATCAAATCAACCCACACACTCTCCTCCCCAACCTCCAACCCATCCCATTCCAACCCATCCCACACCACACCACACCACAACACCACACCACACCACACCACACCACACCACCCCATCCCACACCACACCACTCCACACCACACTACACCAAACCACACCACACCACACCACACCACTCCACACCACTCCACACCAAACCACACCACCCCACACCACACCACACCACAACACCACCCCACACCACACCACACCACATCACATCACACCACACCATTCCAGATACGCCAAAGTATTCGCGATAATCCTAGTGAAGGAAATGTCAAGTCGGCAGAATCGGACCGAGTGCCTCGCCTTCCTGTGCGACAACATCGTCACCTGTCGCAAGATGGCGTTGTCGACGGCGTTTGCCTTCAGGCGACTAGAGCAAGAGCTGAAGAACCTGCCGAAAGGGAAGATCTTCCAGGTAGAACTGGAGGGTGCCAATGACGGTGGTGATGATGATAACACCGAAATATGATGGGGGGGGGGGTTAAGATATTGAAGTTTGTGGAAATTTATAAAGTTTGATTATTTAATAAGAGTTAACAACTATTTTCTAATAATACATTTTTTTGGGAATTTATGTATAAATTTTTTATGTTTTTTTAATTTAAAGTTGTTTTGAATTAATCTTACATTTTCTCAAACCGTGTCTTTCTTTCGTATGTCACGATATGTAAACAAAATGTTCAAATGCAGAAAACAACAAAACTTCAATTAAATATAATTATTATAATAAAATCAGAAATAAAAAATAACAACATCAAATCTTGAAGACCTAATAAAAGGATAACATTGCTCTTTTTTTAATTTTTATTTAAATATATTTAAAATCAATTTAATTTAAACAAAGAAATGAGTGATTCAGATTATGGGAGAGATTCAACGGAAAAAGCAGCAGAGCGTAAATCGAAACAGAAATCGAAACAGTCCGAAATCGAAAAGTCGAATAATCGACTGGAAGAAGATCTAGAAGTCTACAAAACGAATGAAAAACAAAAGAGAATGAAGGTGAAAGAGAGAAGGAGGAGAGTGAGAGAGGGGGGAAAAGATGATGATGAAAAGGAGGAAGGGGAAACAGCGAAGAATGACAGCAAAGCAGGTCACAACGACCCACTTTCCAACTCGGTGATCAAGAACACCGCCTTCATGAAGTCTTACTTCGCTCCGCCGGGCGTCAACTACGACGACGTCGAACGGAAGTGCTCCTCACCGCTGCATTTCTTCAGCGAACCGAAGAAGATCGGACGCTTCGAAGACGGCCGGAGCGAACACGGTGCCTTCTCGTTGCTTTCGAAGGATGAAGACCTCAGCGAGGATCTGAGGCGAGTGCTCAAGACCACTGCGACGATGTCAACGACGATGTCGTCGATGAAAAAGCCACTGGTTGACGACGACGAAAACGATTGCTTGGAAATCGGATCTCGATTTTCTGCAGGCGCCAAGACAGAACGGACTAAGAAAGGAAAGGAGGGAAAAAAGTTTGAGGAGTTTTTGATGCATATTAAGGGAGAGGATGGGGAGGAGGAGTGTCGGGGGGATGGAGGAGGGGGAAGAGGGGCTCGGATGCCGATAAGTGAGTTGGACAAAATGCTGAAGAAAAGATTTGAGAGAAACCAGAGTATTGATGATTGAAAAAAATAAATAATAAGAAAATTAAAATCAACAATAATAATGAATTTATGATTATTAAATGCAAACATCAAATTCTTCCATCCATCATGGCTACCTTCCTCAACTATGGTTATCCCGATTCGTAGACTTTTAAAACCGTTTGTTAATCAACAAACTTGCGCAAATATAAATAAAAATAAAAATTTTATTTAAACGCACAAGAACCCAAAAAATAAAGATTCAATTTCAAAACTTGAGTCGATTTTGAATTTTTAAAATTGGAAAAAATATATAAAAGATTACAGTTTGGTGAAAATGAAAACGCAAGGAGGGAATGTTTTGTGGAAGTTTTTTTAAATAATATAAAATGTCTTATAAATTCTAAAAATGTTTTTCAGAAAATTCTCACTAGGGGGAGAAAAGTTTAAATGATATTTTCATCGGTTTTCATTGTAATTTTCACTTCAAGAAAAACGTTAGTAAATCGCTAAAATTGAAGTTTTTGATGTTATTTTTAACTATTTTGTTGTTTTTTTGGAAATATGTTTTTTATGTGAAGTAATTGTTTTCTATTTATTGATTATTGCAGATCATTATTTTATTTTAAATCAGTTTTTTTCTTCAAAGTTTTTTTCTTCAATTTTTGTTCTTCAAATTTTTTTCTTCAATTTGTTTTTCTTCTCACGCTATAATCAAGACGTCGTCTTCATTGCCTGCAGTGATCAACGGCTGGTCTTCGTCTTCGCCTGGAGTAATTAAAACATTAATTAGCATATTAATATTGAATAAATTAATAGGTTAGTAGAATAGTAAATTAATAAATAATTTAATGCATACATAAATTAATTCTTTAGTTAGGGAATTAAAAACAATATCAATAGAAAATCAAATTAAAACAATTTCAAAATACCATAACTCACCACCTTCCACTCACAACACTCAACTCACCACCACCCCGACTCACCGAGCAGGGCCAAAATGGCACGGTCAGAGCCACTGTTATAGCGGGGCGACACCACATCCATCTCGTTCATCCTCCTCCGATGCTTCCACAACACCAACAACGACACCACCACGCCAAGCACCAAGGCGGGAACTACAAGCGCCAAGATGGTGTTTTGGATCGGCCATTTTGACGCTTTGTCGCTTGAGGTCTTGATTTTCGCCAGTCTTTCTAGTTCTGTGTTGGTGTGGTGAAAAGGATGTGGAAGGAATCAAATAATTTTCGAAAAAAAAAATAAAACTGAATATAAAATAAAGATATATAAATTTAAATAGCAACAGTTAATTTTTTAATAAAAACAATATTAAAAAAGAAAAAAAGAAAATCTTTTAACGGTCAGGGCGGAAAATGAGGTTGACAACGTTAGAGAAGCTGCTCTTGATGTTCAAATCGTTGTTCACCAGTCTCACCTGGTGTTGTGTTTTCAGTGTTTAAGGAATCTTTTGGTGGTTGTAGGGGCGAGTGGGGTTAGAGTAGTGTGGTAGAATGGTTGAAGTGGTTTGTTTGTGGTTGGAGTAGTGTGGTAGAATGGTTGAAGTGGTTTGTTTGTGGTTGGAGTAGTGCGGTAGAATGGTTGAAGTGGTTTGTTTGTGGTACTACAAAACCTCAAAACTTCGCGCTTATCAAACCATGTACACCCTTAAAACTCCGCCCCTGACCCCCCCTCCCTTAAAACTCCGCCCCTGACCCCCTCCCTCAAAACTCCGCCCCAGACCCCCCTTCAAACCCCCATCAAACCCACCTTGAAGGAGTTTTCAACCAAGGGCGAGAGCTGCTCCATGGTGACGTAGCTGGAGGTGTTTGTAGTGGCGAAGAGGCGGAAGGGGGCCAGAGCACCAATGGCTCGGTACATGATGGAGTGATGGATCTCATACGTCTTAGAATGGGTGGGTTGTTGAGTGGGTGGGTTGTTGAGTGGGTGGTTTGTAGAGTGGGTGGGTTGTTGAGTGGGTGGGTTGTTGAGTGGGTGGGTTGTTGAGTGGGTGGGATTGGTGGGGGGATGGGTTCTAAGAAATAAATGAAAAATTAATCTATTTGGAAATGTTATATGAAAATGTATTAATAAAATTTCCAAAAAAGTGTTATATAGCGCAGAATTTAAAAGAACCCATCTCACATAACTGGGAGGCAGTTCATCTTTGGGTTCAGACCATCGGAGGATGAAGAAGAAAGCGTTACTGACGATGAGTTCATAGGTCAGATTGGTGGGGCTTGGGTAGGGGTCTTTGGGGGGGAGGGGTGGATTAAAAAAGTGGAAGGGGGTGGATTGAGAGGGTGGAAGTGGAGCAGATGGGTGGGGACAAGAGAGTAATTAGAAGAAAAAATATTGAAAAATAGAAAGGAATAAAAAATGAAAAAATGAGTATCAATTTAGAATAACAGTTTTTAACGCATATTTTTAGCGATGAATAATAACTCTAAAGACTCACCCGCATCAAAAACAACAGGGTCACTCAGAAGCCCCATTGGCTGGTTCTTTCTGACCTTGACCTTGTAGCGATGACCTCTGGAAAGGCCCTCAACCTTGAAGCGGATGACCTCCAAGCCCACTGCATCCGCCATGTCAAAGCCTTTGGAAGAAACTACATCTTGGTTGTTGTTGGTGTCGTCGGAAAGCCTCTCGACATTCAGGGTGTAGTTCTGGTGAGTGGGTGGGTGAGTTGGAGTGGGTTAAAGTGGGTTGGAGTGGGTTGGAGTGGGTGGGTGAGTTGGAGTGAGTTTGAGTGGGTTGGAGTGAGTTGGAGTGGGGTTGGAGTGGGTTGGAGTGGGGTGTGGGTTAGGGATGGTTAGTGGGAGTGGGAGAATCAGTAGTTGGGATGGGTGAGTGGGAAGTAAGTAATTATAAAAAAGTGCAAACTAATATTTAAAAGAACCTTCAATAAAAAATGTAAACCTCAAAACAGTTATTTGTTTCCCGTAAAACTTTTAACCAAACCCTCTCCAATCCAACCCCCCCCCCCTTCTCACAGCTGGTTCAGGAACACAGGGGGGCTGCCACTGCATGATCACATCCACCTTGGTTCGATCCCTCGCCACCCCCTTCTTCCACACCTCCAGCCGTTTGGGTGCCTCCAGGGGGTTCTTTGCTGGTTTGAAGATGGGTTGTGAAAGCTTTTGAAGAATTTAATTTTTGTAAACAATTCTATTTTAATTGCTATCCTCCTCCACTCTCCTATTCCATTCCATTTTTGCCTCAATTCCACCGCCACGAAACCCTACCCCTTCCCAAACCCACCCCCACAAACCAACCATCCACAAGATCCACCCATCCCTACAAACCAACCATCCACAAGATCCACCCACCCCCACAAACCAACCATCCACAAGATCCATCCACCCCCACAAACCAACCATCCACAAGATCCACCCACCCCCACAAACCAACCATCCACAAGATCCACCCACCCCCACAAACCAACCATCCACAAGATCCACCCACCCCCACAAACCAACTATCCACAAGATCCACCCATCCCCACAAACCAACCATCCACAAGATCCACACACTCCCACAAACCAACCATCCACAAGATCCACCCACCCCCACAAACCAACCATCCACAAGATCCACACACCCCCACAAACCAACCATCCACAAGATCCACCCACCCCCACAAACCAACCATCCACAAGATCCACCCACCCCCACAAACCAACCATCCACAAGATCCACACACTCCCACAAACCAACCATCCACAAGATCCACCCACCCCCACAAACCAACCATCCACAAGATCCACCCACCCCCACAAACCAACCATCCACAAGATCCACCCACCCCCACAAACCAACCATCCACAAGATCCACACACTCCCACAAACCAACCATCCACAAGATCCACCCACCCCCACAAACCAACCATCGACAAGATGCACACACTCCCACAAACCAACCATCCACAAGATCCACCCACCCCCACAAACCAACCATCCACAAGATCCACACACCCCCACAAACCAACCATCCACAAGATGCACCCACCCCCACAAACCAACCATCCACAAGATCCACACACCCCCACAAACCAACCATCCACAAGATGCACCCACCCCCACAAACCAACCATCCACAAGATCCACACACCCCCACAAACCAACCATCCACAAGATGCACCCACCCCCACAAACCAACCATCCACAAGATCCACACACCCCCACAAACCAACCATCCACAAGATCCACACACCCCCACAAACCAACCATCCACAAGATGCACACACCCCAACAAACTAACCATCCACAAGATCCACCCATCCCCACAAACCAACCATCCACAAGATGCACACACCCCCACAAACCAACCATCCACAAGATCCACACACCCCCACAAACCAACCATCCACAAGATGCACACACTCCCACAAACCAACCATCCACAAGATCCACCCACCCCCACAAACCAACCATCCACAAGATCCACCCACCCCCACAAACCAACCATCCACAAGATCCACCCACCCCCACAAACCAACCATCCACAAGATGCTCACACTCCACCCTCGATGCCTTGTTGCGATATGGCCAAACCATCGATACATCGACGCAGTACTTCTCACAGGAGGATAATTGGGATATCCTAATTGGGATATCTTTTTGGATGTCTGAAATCTTCGCTATTTGGGATTTCGTTTGCTCAACCCCTAACTGACCGTATCTTATTTCTGTGATCTTTGATGGATGGATGGATGGATGGATGAGTGGATGAATGGATGGATGGATGGATGGATGGATGGATGGATGGATGGATGGATGGATGGATGAGTGGATGGATGGATGAATGGATGGATGGATGGATGGATGGATGGATGGATGGATGGATGGATGGATGGATGGATGGATGGATGGATGGATGAGTGGATGGATGGATGGATGGATGAATGGATGGATGAGTGGATGAATGAGTGGATGGATGGATGGATGGATGAATGGATGGATGGATGGATGGATGGATGAATGGATGGATGAGTGGATGGATGAGTGGATGGACGGATGGGTGGATGGATGGATGGATGGATGGATAAACGAGTGGATGAATGAATGGATAGATGTATAAATTATGCAAATACAAAAAACTGAAATAATAAAATTTAAAACATTCAATATTTTTGTTGAATAAAATAAATAAAATTCCAAAATGAATATTTAAATTGTTTTTAGATAATGAACATAGAAAATCTACCAGAAGGTTTCCCTCTATTTTGAAATCTCCTATGTTTTGAATGGATATATCCAGGGCGTTTGCCAGTGCTTTAACACTAATGGAGAATTCTTTCTGATTAGCCGCCTCTTTTTCTGAATAATTTTTTTTACATTTTAAATTAATTGGAAATAAAATATACGAAATAAGTTTCAAACTGAAAAAACTAAAATCAAAAACTTAATATTTAAACTCTTTTTCATCCTATTACCCACATGCACCTGGTGTTTGGATGAAATGGGATTCACCTCCGCACATCCCGACCACCACTCCATCCTCCCCATCCCCCCACAAATCCACCATATAGAGCGAAGCAGGGTTCAAAGACAACACTGTAGGTGGCAGATTGATTTGGGTTGGGATGACTAAATGGCCTTGTAATAATGATAACTATGTTAGTTATTGTCATCATCATCATCGTTATCATCCTCACCATCATCATCATCATCGTCATCATCATCATCGTCATCATCATCATCGTCATCATCATCATCGTCATCATCATCATCGTCATCATCATCATCGTCATCATCAACATCGTCATCATTCTCATCGTCATCATCATCATCACCTTGTACAGTACATCTTCCCTTCTTCTTGCACTCTTCATCACGTGATGAAGCAACTTTGAGCGACCACGTGACGGTATCATTATCATCACCGAAGAAGTTTTTGTAACTACTATTAGCACTATCCTCTCTGTCATAGTATGTCATAGTGCTGTTGCTTCCACTTTTACCCCCACTACTACTACTTCCGCTACTACTACCACCACCACTACTCCCACCACCACCACCACCACCACTCCTTATGGACAGTCTACTGATGCGAAGTTTATAGAGGAAGATGGCGGTTTCTTGGGGGAGGAGCCAAGAGAGCGTCGTGGTGAAGGAGTAATTGCGGTGGGCGTGGTTTAGATCTATGACGTAGGATGGCAATGATGATGATGACGGTGGTGGTTCTGGTGATGATGATGATGATGATGACGATGACGTCATAGATACGTCGTGTAACTTGACGCATGACGATTCGTACAGGAAGGTGACGCTGTTGGAGGCTTCACTCATGCTGGTGGAGAAGGCGTACACCTTGTGGTGGTGATGATGATGATGGTGGTGATGATGATGATGGTGGTGGTGGTGAGGATGATGATGGTAGCGATGATGATGATGATGGTGGGCATGATGATGATGATTAAAATAATGATGATGAATGAGACTGAATACTGCAAATACAAAAAAACAAATACAACAAAAACAGCCACCTTAACATCATAAGTATGCCCCAGCACCAGCTCTCTTCCATTCAGAGCGAGGGTGGTGGCGAAGGTGTAAAGGCTGTGTGGCTGGTAGTGGCTGGACGTCTGACCGTGGTCTCGGGGCGTCTTGTCAGTTAAGAGAACCTTTAAGAGAAGTTTTTGGGATGTGGTGGGTTGAAATGTGTAGTTAGTTAGTTTTTAATGTGTTGGTTTATTATAGTTATAATAATTTTTCTTATAGTTTATATAGGCCATTTTCATGAGCCCATTTTTAATTTTATGTAAATAAATAATACTTTATTTTTAAATTTTAAGAATTAAAATATGTTGAACTTTTTTGCTACCTTATATTGAAGTTTATAGAGACTAATTCCAGAAGTGGGCGGAGAGTTCCATGTCAGATTGATTGATAGGTCATAGGGGGTGTGGGAGAGGGTGGATGAGAGGTTGGAGGGAGGGTTGGGGATGGTGTTCACTAGAAGGGTGAAAGAGAGTGGGGTTAAAAGAGGATTTTAATTATTACAATTCATAAAAGTTGAAATAATATGTTAATCTGTTTATCAAAAACAAAAACAAAATTATTCGTTGAAAAATTGTTTGAAATAAAAAGTCTTCAATAAAATCAAACTAAACTTAAAATTCAACCCCATCAATCCACCTCCTCCTTCTCCACCTAAAAAATCTTTCCCGCCAAAACTCACCCCCAGCGGTGACAAAGTCCGCAGAGAACTGCTTGGTCATTTGACCTTGGTGGTTGAATGTCAAGGTCAAGTAGTGATGCGTGTTGCTGCGGAGGTTGGAAATCTTGGTAACCAATGGTAACGATGTCTTGGTGATGTTGACGATGGTTGATTTGAAGATCTGTCTTGATGACGATCTTGTGGTAGTGGTCATGATGATGATGATTGCAATGATAATCATTATTATTGTTTTAATTATTTATGTGGTAAATAAGAGATAACCCTTGTTTTGAATAATTGTTTGAATTGTTATCACTATTCATTGAATATCAAAAATTGAACACCTAAATATACAATTCTCAACCCTTCTTTGACCCTCCCTTCACCCACTTCCCTCCGCTCAACCCTTCTTTGACCCTCCCTCCACCCACTCACACTGCCTCGACTCACCCAATCGAGTACAGCATGGACACATAGGGCACCACATTCAAATCAACTTTCCCGCTCAATTCTGTGATGCTGAAGATGACGGATGCACTGGTGATGTTGCTGACACTGAAGACCGGAGTCAGATCTTTGTGGTGGAGATTTTAAGTGTTTTTGTTAAATTATTAATAATAAATAATATGTATATTATATTCTAAATAAATAAACAAAATGAATTGTAGAAAAATAATTATTTCTATTCCACCAACCGAGTTTCTCGTAGTTGCAATCATGTTCATCACTGCCACCAATACAGTCCCACTTCTCATCGCACACCGTCATCTTGTTTATGCATCCACCAATCATGCACTGGTATTCGTTCGATTGACAGGTGGGAGGAGTCGGCGGAAGGCTTTTGCCTTGGAAGGGGAAGAGTTGTGATTAAGGAAAAATAATGAAATTGAAAAAATTGTACATAAAATATACATGGTTTCTCCACAAATTTCAATACAGCTGTTATAACAATTTCATTTATTTATTCTAAACCTTCACCTCCACCGCTTCGGCAACTCCCCTCCAAACTACCCACCTCCCCTCCCTCCTCCTGCCCCAAACTACCCACCTTCCCAGCCCCCTCCCCCCTCTCTCACAGTGCATCTCATCGGACCCATCGGGGCATTGGAAGGTCCCATCGCAAACGTTGGATGCATCGATGCAAGACTTGCTGAAGAGACAAGAAAAGAGACCAGCTGAGCACTTGATCGGGATGTCTGGAGGGATGGGGTTGATGGATGGAGAGAGGGATGGAGGGATGGGGTTGATGGATGGATGGATGGAGGGATGGGGTGATGGAGGAAGGGATGGAGGGATGAGGTTGATGGATGGATGGAGGGATGGAGTTGATGGATGGATGGATGGACGGGGTTGATGAATGGATAGAAGGAAGGATGCATGGATAGATAGATGGATGGATGAATGTAGATGATTTTTAACCAAACATTGATTCATCATTACATTCGCTTTTTTATCTATCCATTCATCCATTCTCTAACCATAACAGCTCGCTTCATCCCATCCATTCTGACAATCCTTCTCTCCATCACACAACCACGATTCAGGGATGCACTGGAATTCCTTCGAGCCCTCGCATTCCACCATGCTTTCCTTGCAAGAAGGTGTGGGAGTGGTGGTCTGAACTGGAAAAATTGGAGCAAATATCTTTTATTAAATTAATAAGTGTCATAATTCAGAAAAAAAATAATGTTTTAAAAAGTCATTTGACTACTCCAACAAATTCTTAAAATTTGTTTTTTTCTTTTTAAAAACGTAAACATTTTTTTATTCGCTTTGAAAAAACTAATTTTTTTTCCAAAAAACTATTTTTTTTTCCAAAAAACTATTTTTTTTTTACAAAAACTTTCTTCTAACCACAAACAGCCCTCAAACGCACCGCAATTTTCTTCATCCGACCCGTCCAAGCAGTCGTCTCTGCCGTTGCACCTCAGATTCGCTCCCACGCAACCTCCGTTTGAGCAGCGGAAGCGCGCTGGTGGCAAACAGTTTTTGCCTGGATTTGGAGGTAATGATGATGATGATGATGGATGTGATGGTGATGGTGATGGATGTGATGATGGGGATGAAAATGGAAAAAAGATTATTTGTTTCATTTAAAAAATAATAATAATTAAAAGCGACTTTCATAATATAAAATAATTAAACATTTAAAAAATACTTTTTTCAAAAATGTTACATTTGAATTTTTCCCACTATCTTGAAAAGCAAAACTCACAAGATTTCTCGTCGGAGAAGTCTTCGCAGTCATTGATACCGTCGCAAACTCGATCCCAAGTTAAACACTGGTCGCTGGAGACGCACTTGAAGTGGTTGTTCGGACATACGATGGGTACGGTCCAGGGGAGGGGTGGTGTGGTGAGGGCTGTCGGGGCGGGAAGGGTGAAGGGGGTAGTAAGAGGGTGATGTAGGGTGGAAAAGACTTTGAGATGAGAAGTGGAATGCATTTGTGACAGTTAGTGATGCGAAGGTGCATGGAAGTTGTGGAGGATGATAAGGTATAGCAAAATACAAATATATATTTTACAACATTCAAAAAAATCTCAATTTTTTTATAAATATTAAATTTTATTTTCAAAAACCTCACCATATTCACAACCCTCTTCATCGCTCCCATCACCACAGTCGACCTCGCCATTACACCTCCTCCAAGAAGCGAAGCATTGGCGGCCATCTTTGCACTGCACGTGACCGGAAGAACACGTGACATTGGCACATCCCTGCTCGTCACTTCCGCTCGAGCAGTCTTTGTTTCCGTCGCATTTCCATACCTTTGGTATGCATCTTTGTTCCTCTTCGCAGGGTATGTAGTCTATTTGGCATTTAAATGGCTCTAGCGTCGTGTCTGTGGAAGGATGGAAATTTATGAGGAAAAAAAATTTGGATTTATATTTTGGGATTTAGTGAAGTTTCATTTGTTCTTTTGGAGTCAGTGAGTATTTCGGAGTTAATCAGCTCATAAGTTATAAAGTAACAGTTTAAATGTTTTATCTTTTTATATTAACAATTAAAAAATATTTTCAAATGTGAAATAATTGAACTTCAATTATTTCACATTTGAAGTATGGCTGAAACTTACAATATTGGCATCCTTCCTCATCACTGCCGTCATGACAGTCGTCATCCCCATTGCACCTTGAAAAAACAAAAAAATGAAAATTGTAATTCGAATAAAAAATGAAAATTGTAAATCGAAGGAAAAATAAAAATTGTAAATCGAATAAAAAGAAATCTTTAAATTTAGATGAGAAGTGGAATGAATTTCTGACAGTTGGTGATGCGAAGGTACATGCGAGTTGTGGAGGATGATAAGGTATAGCAAAATTCAAATATATATTTTAGAACATTAAAAAAAATTTCAATTTTAAAAAAATATTTAATTTTATTTTTTAAAGTATAACATTTACAGAACAATTAATTTAGTTCATAAATTGTTAATATTTAACAAAAATAGACTTTTACAATTTTAAAATTTAACTTTAACAAAGTAATTTGAGATTTTTAGCCAACCTGTATTTCTTATCGATACACTTCCCGTAATCACATTTGAATTCGTTTTCAGTGCAAACTGTGGTGTTCCTGATGAACTCTGCGGCGTTGTAAAGGTGGCCATTGCAAGACGGGTATTGTAAAATCCACCCAGTTGCAAACTTCCATCACACATCCAACCTCCATCCACCACAACCAGTCATTGCTCATCCCAACCCCCTTTAACCCACCCCCCCTTCTTCCCCCACCCACCAAAACCATTCCCACTCCCTCTCTGAAACCCACACCCACCACAAGCACTCCCACCCCTCTCTGAAACCCACACCTACCACAACCACTCCCACCCCCCTCTGAAACCCACACCTACCACAACCACTCCCACCCTCTCTTAAACCCACACCCACCACAACCATTCCCACCCCTCTCTAAAACCCACACCCACCACAACCATTCCCACCCTCTCTGAAACCCACACCCACCACAACCACTCCCACCCTCTTTAAAACCCACACCTACCACAAGCACTCCCACTCCTCTCTAAAACCCACACCCACCACAACCACTCCCACCCCTCTCTAAAACCCACACCCACCACAACCACTCCCACCCCCCTCTAAAACCCACACCCACCACAACCACTCTCACCCTCTCTTAAACCCACACCTACCACAAGCACTCCCACTCCTCTCTAAAACCCACACCCACCACAACCACTCCCACCCCTCTCTAAAACCCACACCCACCACAACCACTCCCACCTCCCTCTGAAACCCACACCCACCACAACCACTCCCACCCCTCTCTGAAACCCACACCCAACACAACCACTCCCACCCCTCTCTAAAACCCACACCCACCACAACCACTCCCACCCCTCTCTAAAACCCACACCCACCACAACCACTCCCACCCCTCTCTAAAACCCACACCCACCACAACCACTACCACTCCCCTCTGAAACCCACACCCACCACAACCACTCCCACTCCCCTCTGAAACCCACACCCACCACAACCACTCCCACCCCTCTCTAAAACCCACACCCACCACAACCACTCCCACCCCTCTCTAAAACCCACACCCACCACAACCACTACCACTCCCCTTTGAAACCCACACCCACCACAACCACTCCCACTCCCCTCTGAAACCCACACCCACCACAAGCACTCCCACTCCTCTCTAAAACCCACACCCACCACAACCACTCCCACCCCTCTCTAAAACCCACACCCACCACAACCACTCCCACCCCTCTCTTAAACCCACACCTACCACAAGCACTCCCACTCCTCTCTAAAACCCACACCCACCACAACCACTCTCATCCCTCTCTAAAACCCACACCCACCACAACCACTCCCACCCCCCTCTGAAACCCACACCCACCACAACCACTCCCACCCCTCTCTGAAACCCACACCCACCACAACCACTCCCACCCCTCTCTAAAACCCACACCCACCACAACCACTCCCACCCCTCTCTAAAACCCACACCCACCACAACCACTCCCACCCCTCTCTAAAACCCACACCCACCACAACCACTACCACTCCCCTCTGAAACCCACACCCACCACAACCACTCCCACTCCCCTCTGAAACCCACACCCACCACAACCACTCCCACCCCTCTCTAAAACCCACACCCACCACAACCACTCCCACCCCTCTCTAAAACCCACACCCACCACAACCACTACCACTCCCCTCTGAAACCCACACCCACCACAACCACTCCCACTCCCCTCTGAAACCCACACCCACCACAAGCACTCCCACTCCTCTCTAAAACCCACACCCACCACAACCACTCCCACCCCTCTCTAAAACCCACACCCACCACAAGCACTCCCACCCTCTCTGAAACCCACACTCACCACAACTCCCACCCCTCTCTGAAACCCACACCCACCACAACCACTACCACTCCCCTCTTAAACCCACACCCACCACAACCACTCCCACTCCCCTCTGAAACCCACACCCACCACAACCACTCCCACCCCTCTCTAAAACCCACACCCACCACAACCACTCCCACCCCTCTCTAAAACCCACACCCACCACAACCACTACCACTCCCCTCTGAAACCCACACCCACCACAACCACTCCCACTCCCCTCTGAAACCCACACCCACCACAAGCACTCCCACTCCTCTCTAAAACCCACACCCACCACAACCACTCCCACCCCTCTCTAAAACCCACACCCACCACAAGCACTCCCACCCTCTCTGAAACCCACACTCACCACAACTCCCACCCCTCTCTGAAACCCACACCCACCACAACCACTCCCACCCCCCTCTGAAACCCACACCTACCACAACCACTCCCACCCCTCTCTAAAACCCACACCCCCCACAACCACTCCCACCCCCCTCTGAAACCCACACCCACCACAACCACTCCCACCCCCCTCTGAAACCCACACCCACCACAAGCTTCTTTGCTCTCATCTGAGTGGTCGATACAATCGTTCACCAGATCGCAAACCCAGTCTCTGCTGATGCAGTTGCCATTGGAGCATGTGAAGGAGGTGCTAGGGCAGCTGAATGCTGGAGGGAGGGAGGGAGGAAGGGGAGAGGGGAGTTGAGGAAGGGAGGGAGTGAAGTAAAGGTAAGGAGGTGGAGGGAGGGAGGGAGTGAGCAAAGGAAAGGTAAAGATAGGGAGGGAGGAAGGAGAAAAAAAAAGAAAGGGAGGGAAGAAAAAGAGAAGGAAGAGGAACTGAACGCAGGGGGAGGAACGAAGAGTAGGAAGATTAAAAAAAAGTTTTTAAAAAATTGAAACTGATTAGATAAAATAGAATAAATTATAATTATATTAAATATTCCTTAATCAATCTATTATCCCTTACAGCAGTTCCTTTCGTCCGACATGTCCCCACAATCATCATCATGATCGCACACGTACACATGGGGCACACAATGTTTGTTCGCGCATGTGAACATATATTTGCAGTCTGGAAGGGGAACAAAATGAAATTTAAAAAGAAAGTTAACACCGCTTTGAACATAGAGATACAAAAATCATTAAAATTATAACATTAAAAAAAAACTTTTTGAGAAATATAGTATAATTAATACTTTTTGAAAATTATAGTATAATATAATACTTTTGAAAATTTTAATACCCAAAAATATTTCAATTTAAAAGTAAACCCACCACTGGCTTCACAAAATCCACCTTGCTTCATTTCCATGCCATCCGGGCATATACATTCCACCCTCCCATCCCCTCTAGCCTTTCCAGCCCTTTCTACCAATCCTTGCGCACAAACGCATTTGAAAGTGGTCCGAGATGTCTCAAGACACAATGCATTGGTGTCATTGCATGGGTTCTTGCTGCAGGCTGATTTGTCTGTTGTGTGTGTGTGTGTGTGTGTGTGCGTGTGTGTGTGTGTGTGTGTGTGTGTGTGTGCGTGTGTGTGTGTGTGTGTGTGTGTGTGTGTGTGTGTGTGTGTGTGTGTGTGTGTGTGTGTGTGTGTGTGTGTGTGTGTGTGTGTGTGTGTGTGTGTGTGTGTGTGTGTGTGTGTGTGTGTGTGTGGCGTGTGTGTGTGCGTGTGCGTGTACGCGTATGTGTGTTTGTTCCTCCTTAACTCCCCTCCCAAATCCCTCATTCCACCCCCATCCCAACCAACCACTCTGAGAGCTCGCATGCAAGGCCGTGATGGAAAAAACGTTTCTGAATCCATCCAACAAGGTTAGAGGCCTTGCCGATTCTAATTTGCTCGCCATTTTGACACTTCCCTCTATTGCCTCTGTCCATAACAGTGAGTTCTGTGGGTATAATGTGGTGTAGAAGAGGTGGTTGGATGGTGGGTGGGATGGTGGTTGGAATGAGTGGTAATTGGATGGTGGATGGGATAGATGGGTGGGTGGGTGGTTAGATGGGATTTTTGGATGGGATGGTTTTCAAATATAAAAACTCTGTTCTACACTACACTACAACAACTACAACAAACGCAAAAACAACACAATACCTTGAAGACTGCCAAGCCAAAGTATTGTTGTTGTCTTGGGTACTTGTTGTACTTGAGGTTGTCATGCAACACTCCACAACCCTTGCCCTCACCCACCCGAGTGTTGCACAAGACGACAACTCCAGTTTTGGCATCAACAAAATATAACTTATCGTCAACATCAAGCACCAAACCAGAGGGCGTAGTGAAGTTGAGGCTGTTAGTCGTTTCAAAAATGTTTTCACGCAAACCACCTGCCATGTTGGATTTGTGGATCGTCCCCATTTGTGGTGTATCCCAACAGCTCCAGTACATCACCCTGACGTGTGTTATCGTTTTTGTTGCAAGTTTTGCCAAATGTTAACAAAAAATTGTAAAGAAAAATTCTTAATATATTTCAAGTGTAATAAATGTTTTTCGGCATAATTATTTAAATATAAATAGTAATATTCTAGAAAATCAATATAACATTTTTAATAATTGTTTTTGAAAATATTAATAATAATTATTAACCCCTTTCCACTCACCCATTCTTAGGATCAATGGCCATTGACCGTGGGTTGCTAAGTTTGTCCATCACCACCACCCTCTTCCCCCCACCCCCCACCCCTACACCCCTTGCTCCAGCACCTTCTCTTGTTGCTATTTTATTTATTTATTTAGTAATTAAAATTATATACTATTTTTCATACTAAAAAATATATATTTTCCATAAAAATAAATCCATATATTTAAACACCGTATTTAAACACCGTATTTAAACACCCGTATTTAAACACCCGTATTTGGACACCCTCACCATTTCCAGGCTGCAGGTAGTTAGTGTGGTCCAGCTTGACACACTCGATCCTCTTATGGGCAACATCGAGCCAATAGAGCTGGCTAGAGGTCCAGTCGTAACATAGACTCTCGATCTGGTCCATGTTTTCGGACAGTATCACCCTTTGTTCAAGGTCGTTGCCACGCAGACAGATTCTCTGAGGGGGGGGGGGGAGGGGTTGAAGTGGGTGGTTTGGGGTTGTTGGGGGGGTTGTTTGGTGGTGGTTGGGTGGGCGAGTTGTTAGATGGTTCGATGAAGCGTATTTGTAAAAGCATTTTAATTTTTCCCAACTCATTCCCACTTTCAAACATGAAACCTTTAAGCATCCTAAAAAACATTTTAACCTTTCCCCCTACCGAACATTAAAATACTTTAAACAAATTTTCAATATACCCCTATCGAAGAAAAAAAAACTTTCAAGCACTTTCAAGTCATTTTAACCTGTATGTTATCAAACATATTGTCGGCGAAGAAAAGACAGTCGTTTTCGTAGTCGTAGTCGATTGCGGCGACGTTCATGAGATTCCTGAGTTGGATTTGGACGCTTTTGTTGGATGAGAAGGAGTATTTGTGGATGCTTGTCATGTTGGTGAAGAGGATGAATTCGTCTTTTCCTGGATTTTTGGATGGATGGATGGTGGATGGATGGTTAGGTAAACAGTGAATAGTTCATCCATGCATGCACCCATCTATGCACCCATCCATTCATCCATGCACCCATCCATCCATGCATTATCCACCCACTGGCGACAGGACAGTTAGTGAGGACAGCTTCCAGTTCAGACTGCATCCCTCCCTCACACGTGTCATGTGGAACTCGTCGATAACTATGGACAGAATTATTAAATTTGAATTTAATTTTTAAAATAACTTTTTAAATTAGCTTAATTACAAATATGTTCTTATTCTTTTTTGCATTTCACCTCTGCCACTTCTCTCACTATCCCACTCCCCTCTCCTCTATTCCATCCCCATCTCCACTAATCCACTATCCCATCCCCTCTCCAATATCCCACTTTCCCACCCCCCTCAAACCCTCTGGTCCGGTTATAGTAGTCCCCATAGAAACATTTGTAGTCAGCAAAGCTATTATAATTTTGGATGCAAAGACCCGAGGTTCGATTCCTCTCGAATCCCCAGTCGCTGTGTTGAAGAGATGCTCAAAATTGAATTTGAAAGAAAAAATTAATTTATATTATTTATTGGTTAAAATTATTTTAGTATTATTAAAAAAATAAAATTACATTCGAGTTAATTTCGAAAATAATAATAATAATAATAATAATAATAATAATAAATAATTAAATTCAATAAATTTTGAATTAACCATTCGAAATTGTTCATTTTGCACGGGCAACTTTCTTCTCTGATGTTTCTGTCATAATTCCGACCTGAAAACAAATAACAAAAAATTACCCACCATTCATCAATCTCTCCTACATTTATAAACCATCTCCATTCATTAACTCTCGTCCCACAAACCACCCGTCTCTCCCACCATCAAACAAACCCCCTTCTACTCACCAAAAACTAACCAATCAATCCCACCTTCCCTCACCATTATAGCATGCGGCGAAAGGTTTCTTCTTCTCGAAGGTCATCCTCTTCCCTAGCAAACAACCGACCTTTGGATGGTCTGAAGGCACCCACGTTGTGAAATCCGCGTCTGTGCACTCCCGATCTGTGTGGTTGTGTGAATTTCGGAGAATTTCGGAGATAAGGGGGCAGTAGAATCAGGTCCCAAAAAAAAAGAATAAAAAATCAATTGTAAGAACTGTTTAACAATGCAATTTGGTAATTATTCAAAAATTAATTTCTGCAACCATTTTCAAATTAATTTAAAAAACCATTTGAAAATTAATTCCGGGAACTGTTTTGGTACCGAAGAGCTTGGTCAGGTTGACTTGGAAGATGATCCACGAATGCGACTCTTCTTTCGAACCAAAGATTGTGAAGATTCCTGAGATTTCAAATGTGATTTTAAGTCCATTTTGTATTTATTTATTTTTTTTCTCCCACTCCTTCACCCTCACTTTAAACTCCCTTTTCTTTCTACATTACAACTCCACCTTCCCTCCTCCCCCTCCACTCCCCTTCTTAATTTCCCACCAACCAGTTTCTTCCCCTGGTTCTGTGAAGACGCCATACACCTTGAACTTGTCAGCGTGGAAGTCGTAAGATTTCCAACTGTGCCCTTCGTCCACTGAGTATCTGGGAGGGTGGGGGGTGAGGGGAGGAAGTGGAGGAGGGGGGTGGAAAAGGTGGAAGAGAGGGGTTGGAAAATGGGTGGGGTAGTATCTAGGAACTGAAAATTAGGGGGGGGGGGGGAGTGAAAATAGAGAGAAGAGTTAAAAGTGGGTGAGTAAAAAAATTTGGGTGTTTGTATCAACTATTTGTATCTATTATAAAATTTTAAAGTAAAATTGTAAAAATTAATTATTTTTTGAGTAAAATATCATTTATAAACGCACAGTATGTTGTTGGTGACCTCCTTAACCTTAGCAGCGACAATCAGTCCCCCATGGTCACCTATGACCATGCTGTGTGCGCCAGAGAGGGTCTGGTGGGGTGGTGAGGGGTGGTGGTGAGGGGGGGTAGTGAGGGGTGGTGGTGAAGGGTGGTGGTGAGGGGTGGTGGTGAGGGATGGTGGTGGGGGGTGGTGGTGAGGGGTGGTGGTGAGGGGTGGTGGTGAGGGGTGGTGGTGAGGGGTGGTGGTGAAGGGTGGTGGTGAGGGGTGGTGGTGAGAGGTGGTGGTGAGGGGTGGTGGTGAGGGGTGGTGGTGAGGGGTGGTGGTGAGGGGTGGTGGTGAGAGGTGGTGGTGAGGGGTGGTGGTGAGGGATGGTGGTGAGGGGTGGTGGTAAGGGGTGGTGGTGAGGGGTGGTGGTGAGGGGTGGTGGTGAGGGGTGGTAGTGAGGGGTGGTGGTGAAGGGTGGTGGTGAGGGGTGGTGGTGAGAGGTGGTGGTGAGGGGTGGTGGTGAGGGGTGGTGGTGAGGGGTGGTGGTGAGGGGTGGTGGTGAAGGGTGGTGGTGAGGGGTGGTGGTGAGGGATGGTGGTGAGGGGTGGTGGTGAGGGGTGGTGGTGAGGGGTGGTGGTGAGGAGTGGTGGTGAGGGGTGGTGGTTAAGGATGGTGGTTAGGGGTGGTGGTGAGGGGTGGTGGTAAGGGGTGGTGGTGAGGGGTGGTGGTGAGGGGTGGTGGTGAGGGGTGGTGGTAAGGGGTGGTGGTGAGGAGTGGTGGTGAGGGGTGGTGGTGAGGGGTGGTGGTGAATGGGTGGTGGTGAGGGATGGTGGTGAGGGGTGGTGGTGAGGGGTGGTGCTGAAGGGTGGTGGTGAAGGGTGGTGGTGAAGGATGGTGGTGAGGGGTAGTGGTGAAAGGTGGTGGTAAGGGTGGTGGTGAGGGGTGGTGGTGAAGGGTGGTGGTGGTGGTGATAGTGGGTGGTGATTAAGTGGGTGTTTTTGTGATACTGCTAAATTATCATTATCATCATCATCATCATCATCATTATCATCGACATTCTCATCTTCATCATCATCATCACCTTTTTCCATTGGATACCACCATCGTTCGAGATGTACTTGTGGATGCTACTGTTGCCCACTATTGAAAGAATACAAACATTCTATAAATGACATTTTGTTATAATTTCTTTTTTGTTTCTATTTTTTTATTCAAAACGTTTAACAACATATTAAAACTTTTTATTCGATCTTTTGACAATTTTAAAATTTAATTTGCACATTTTAAAAACCTACTTGATTTGCCAGTCGCGATGACAAGGCCTGGAGCGGAGGGGGAGGAGAGAAGGGGTTGGAGGTTGGAGAAGAAGAGTTTTGAGTGGAAGAGGTGCACCAGTCGCAGGTTGCAAGTGGGAAACATCTGTGTGTAGTTTAAAACACATAAAAACACACATAAACACACACACACAACACACACACACACACACACACACACACACACACACACACACACACACACACACACACACACACACACACACACACACACACACACACACACACACACACACACACACACACACGCGCGCGCACACACACACGCACACACACACACACACACACGCACACACACACACACACACACACACACACACACACACACACACACACACACACGCACACAAACACACATAGCAGAGAAGTTCATCGAAGTAGTTGGTGTTGTTGATGGCAGGGTCGGGGATGTAGTGCCATTGGGAGCCCTTGTTGAAGGTGATCATCGTCTTCGTGTTCGTGCTTCCCTCTGGTGGAAAAGATGGGAGAGATGGAGTGGAGTGAAGTGGAGTGGAGTGGAGTGGAGTGGAGTGGAGTGGAGTGGAATGGAGTGGAGTGGAGTGGAGTGGAGTGGAATGGAGTGGAGTGGAGTGAAGTGGAGTGGAGTGGAGTGGAATGGAGTGGAGTGGAGTGAAGTGGAGTGGAGTGGAGTGGAGTGGAGTGGAGTGGAGTGGAGTGGTGTAGAGTGGAGTGGAGTGGAGTGGAGTGGAGTGGAGTGGAGTGGAGTGGAGTGGATTGGAGTGGAGTGGAGTGGAGTGGAGTGGAATGGAGTGGAGTGGAGTGGAGTGGAGTGAAGTGGAGTGGAGTGGAGTGGAGTGGAATGAAGTGGAGTGGAGTGGAGTGGAGTGGAGTGGAGTGGAGTGAAGTGGAGTGGAGTGGAGTGGAGTGGAGTGGAATGAAGTAGAGTGGAGTGTAGTGGAGTGGAGTGGAGTGGAGTGGAGTGGAGTGGAATGGAGTGGAGTGGAGTGAAGTGGAGTGGAGTGGAATGGAGTGGAGTGGAGTGAATTGGAGTGGGATGGAGTGAAGTGGAGTGGAAAGGAGTGGGATGGAGTGGAGTGGAGTGAAGTGGAGTGAAGTGGAGTGAAGTGGAGTGGAGTGGAATGGAGTGGAGTGGAGTGGAGTAGAGTGGAATTGAGTGGAGTGGAGTGGATTATGAAAATAAAGATATGAAATGGTGGAGGGGAATGAAGGGATTAGTGAGAAAAAGATTAGTGGTGAAATTTGGGATTGTTGGAAAGGTAGTGACAAAAATAGAAAATTGTTTAAGTGGAAAAGCCGAAAAAGTTATTTTTAATTTCTTTCTCCTCACCAAACGCCTCAGTCTTGTTCACGTTGCTGAGGGTGTTTGCGATGTAAATTCCGTTCAGGCCGTTCACCTTATAAAGATCGGCAAATTTTTCTTTCTGTGTGTATCTGCGAGTGGATGAGGGGAGAGATGTGATGAAAGATTCCAAGTCGATTGTAATCAACGACATACTGAGGTTGAGGTTGGGAGGGGGGAGAGAAAAAGGATGAAATATTAAGGGTCAATTCTAATCAATCACTACTGATGCTTGTTGAATCAGAGTGTAAATAGATTTTTTCTATTTCGATTTTTCCCTCTTTTTAGCTTAAATATTTTTTCGCGAATCTTTTTATCCATTTATTTTCTTATCCATTTTTCAATTCCACTTAACTAAGATTCATCCACTCATTTACACACCCACCCATTCATCCATTCATCCACCCATCCATGTACCCAAACAACCATCTGTGCACCCGCCCACCCACCCAACTCACCTCCACCACAAACTCGAGCTGGTCTCAGGGTTGAAGTACAGAATATCCTCAAGAGACTTCGTGAAGTAAACGCCGCTGGTGTCCGAAACGAGAAGATGGCTTCTTTTGGCGCCTTTTTCGGTGGCGCAAATCATGATTTGGTGTTCTGAAGCGTCTGCTAGGAAAATATCCTGTGATAGGATGGATGGATGGATGCATGCATGCATGTATGCATGCATGGATGGATGCATGGATGGATGCATGGATGGAATGATGCATGGATGGATGGATTCATGGATGCATGGATGGATGGATGCATGGATGGATGGAGGGATGGATGGATGGATGCATGCATGCATGGATGGATGCATGGATGGATGCATGGATGCATGGATGCATGGATGCATGGATGCATGGATGCATGGATGCATGGATGCATGGATGCATGGATGCATGGATGCCTGGATGCATGGATGGATTGGATGGATTAGATGGATGGTTTTGTAAGAAATAGGATATTAAACAAATACAGTTTGAAAAGTGAGATGGTTGAAACATGGAGTGATGAGAGGGAGGAGAGTTTGAAGTTATGAAAATGCTTTACAAGTATTTGATTGTTTAATTGATTGAAAGTACAGATTAAGGAAGGGTAGTTGTGCTATTACATATTATTTCATTATTTGGATTATATTTTTAACATCTGTTTTTATTGATACCTAAATTTTAAATTATATTATTCATATTAAAAGCCTTTTTTATTTATAAAATTTAATAAAAGCAAATCAAGGGTGGTTTCACACGTCGTAGGCGGTGGTACTTGGTAGTTGTGCCTTCATGAAATGGCTTCTGTCCACTGAGACCCACAGCGACCACCCCATCTCAGAATTCTTTTGGTGTTGTTGGTGTTGTTGTTGGTGGTGGTGTTGTTGTTATTGGTGTTGTTGTTGGTGTTGTTGTTGTTGGTGTTGTTGTTGGTGTTGTTGATTACAAAATGAAACATTGTCAGCTAAAGTGACAAATACAACACCACTCAAAAACAAAACAACGACAACAACAACAACTACAACAACTACTACTACAACAACTACAGCTACAACAACTACAACAACTACAACTACAACAACAACTACAACTACAACCACAACAACCACCTTATAACTCGTCGACTTGGTCGTGACGATGATATACTCGTTAACGATGTCGAGTGACAGGGGGTTCGTGAAGATTTTGGTTTTGTTGTTGAGGAGGTAGTTGAATTGGATGAGAGCAGAGGGGGTGGATGTGTGGATGTACGTGTCTCCAGCGTTGTCTCCGTACTCTTCGTCACCCCTGGGTCGATGGTGGGGGGAGGAGAGGTTAAGGGGGTGATTAGGGGGGGTTGTAGGGAAGGAGGTCAAAAAGAGAAGAAAAGGTGTAGAGGGAAGAGTTTGAGGGTGTTGGAAAAACAAGTTCTTTAAACTTTTTAAATTTAAATGTTTAACTTCAAATCTCAAAGAAAAATTCCAAAACTCACCAGTGAAACGCTTTCACATCCGTTAAAGTAGCGGTCCACGACTGGGCAAAGTTAACGGATATATGGACGTTATACACCCCGTCCCTGACCGTTTCCAAAGCTGCAATGGTTTTCCACTCGGTTGGATGAAAAAGGATGAGGGATGGATGGAAGGGGAGGGGGTGTAGGGTGAAAGAGTTTGCCCCGTCTTCGGATGTCCACAAGGATTGCTTGATGGTGTCTAAGAAGATAAACTGAGGATGGGTCAAAAATGGATAATTATTTTTTATTAATTTATTTTATGCGATTATTTTGAAATTTATTTACACACTAAACTCATTCACTTATCTATTTACATAAATACTTTAACACTTCCCAAATTCTTTCACTGACTATTTTCATCCATGCATCCATCCACCCATGCAGCCATGCATCCATCCATAAATCCATCCATCCATGCATCCATCCACCCATTCATCCATTCATCCATGCATCCATGCATCCATGCATCCATCCTTCCATTCATCCATGCATCTATGCCATTCATCCACCCATTCATCCATGCATCTATGCCATTCATTCATCCATCCTTCCATCCATCCATGCATCCATCCACCCATTCATTTATTGATCCATGCATCCATGCCATCCAAACCGACATGTGTATTCAGGATAGGACTCAGATAAAACCACGAGACACTGGCTACTGCAGAGTCAACCAGATGCAACTGCCTCATCTCAAAACTCTTCCCGAAGTCTCTGGATATGTACAGCTTGCTGCTGAATCCGAAGATCTGGAATACGTCACGCGCCAAGGCCACGATGACGTCACTTCCTTTTCCGGCCCAGTGGAGAAGCAGCATGGGATGGGTGTCGTTCAGGTCGGCCTGGTGGGATGGGGGATGGATGGATGGTTGGGATGGGGGTTGTGAGATGGTGGTTAGGATAGAGGAGGTGGACTAATTGATGGTAGTGGTGTAAGAAGAGTTGAATTTTAAATTTTTATAAATGGAAAAAGGTGGATTAAATGGTTGTGGTAGTGGTTGGGATAGGGGTGGTTGGGATAGGGGTGGTTGGGATGATTAGGGTTATAGTGGTTGGATGATTAGACTTGGGCTGGAAGGGTGTAAGTTATAGTGATAAGACTGATTTTCTCACTTTCATAGTTTCGATTTTGCTGGTGTTGGCTGCTCTACGAATCCTCTTTTTGGATGAAAACCCATTTTTGTGGTAAGTATAAATTTGTTTTTCGACCTCTTTGAAATGTACCTCTCCATCTTTGCCACTGCTACCTTCACCCTCCCCACTTTCAGCACCCTTCCCTTTACTAGAATCAACATGTGTTCCATCCTCAGTTTTATACTTTAAATCCTTCGAATCTAGCGGGCTCAAAACCAATCCAAGTTTCTTCTTTTCATTTCTGCTCTCTTCCTTTTCTACATTTTCCAGTTTCTTCTCCTGGTTTTCCTTTTTATTCGCTTCATATCTGCCCAAGTGCTCACTCAAAATCCCATCTAAGGACCCTTCAAAATGGAGATTATCTCGTTGTTTCCTGTAGTTAAACAAATCCGCTGCAATCAACTGATCATCGTCTATGCACCAAATCAAATCAAAGAAAAACGAAATCAAAAACAAAACTCTAAGAGATACTTTTGCCATTTTTAATCAGTTTTTTTCTGTCGTTTATTTAGTCCATTTTGCGCTTCTTCGAATAGTTTTTCAGTTAAGCACACCTGCCAAAACCAGGGCTACCGTCTATATTTATACATATCTGAATGAGTAAATAAGATAAGTTTTAGTCATCACCATCATCATCATCATCACCATCATCATCATCATCACTATCATCATCACCATCATCATCACTATCATCATTATCATAATTGGATTAAATATAGCAATAGCAAGTTAAACTAGCAAGATTAGCTCTCGTGTAAATGACCTTCCAAAATGTCAAAACTATTTTCTTTAGTTAATAAATTCCATCAATTAATTTAATAGTTTCGAATTAACTAATTAACCTATTTATTGAAGTTATTAAAACTTAAATTTGCTTTTTACCTACTCAAAGTTCACCTGAATTGGTACCTGTATCACATAGGTAAACAGGTGAATAGTGATACATTGCAATATAAAAACAAATCTGGTTTTAGTTTTTATTCCAAAAAACATTAATTTGTTTTATTTTGGTGAAAGATCTAGTTTGAAAAAGTATAAAAGAAAAAGATTTTTCAAAGACGTGTTAAAAAAAACGGATTTGTAAAATAAAAAAATAAACGAATTCTTTGAGAATAAATAACAGAATCGACCTATAAATCAAGGATCTATTCAGGGGAAACAACTTATAAAAAATACAACTTACAACAACTACAAATACAACAAATACAATAACTACAGAGCCAACAACTAAATCAACAACAACATAATGTCAGCAGACTTACAGATGTCCGGAGCAGGTTTGTTTCTCCACTTTTCTTTCCTGTCAATCCTCCCATCTCATCTCAAAAACATTGCAATTCCACATTATTAAATCTTTGATCTATCTAACTACGCATCAAATTGTAAACTTCTTCTATTTTACCAATAAGAATCGAGCACTCTAACACCACCACCTACAATTCTCTCTCTCCATTAATAATTTATTCGCCAAACTTTCACCTCTTTTCACCATCTTCTTTCCTTTTCCCACCATCATTTCACCATCATTTCACCGCCATTCAATAAAAAAACAGACGCCTTCGAGATGCTTTGCGACCATCTCACGAATCCAAAATTTGAAAAAACTGTTGGAGCCACCCAAGGTTTAGGCTCCGTAATAAACTTAAAAAAATATATTTTATTTTAAATTATTAAAATAATATTTCAAAAACTTCAAAATTAGTCGAAAACAATATTCTTAAAACCACAAAATGGCCTAAATATTCTGAATAAATGCTCAACCATTACCTGACATTGCAGAAGAAACTGTCTTCTTGACCCAGATACTCAACTCACCTGTCGTGTATGGCTTGGTGCAGGTCACTATGCAATATTACCATACATCTCATTATTATTGAATAATTGTTAAAACTTATTATTGTTTATTATTAATTATAGCCTACTAATATTTATAATTGATTATTTATAATTATAGCTTACGCTGATTTATTGTTTTTATTACAAGTATTAATAAAATAATTAATTAATAGACATTATTTCTAAAACACTTAGCCAACCCACCCACCCCCACCAACTCCCTCCCGTCCATGCAGGCGTACGAGTGTCTAGAGGAAGAGGAGGCAGGTCAGCCGGTCAGTTGCGACAACATCGAGGTGCTCAGGGAACTCAACGACGACCTCTCACTCCTCGCCCTCAAGAACCAACATGCCAAGGAGCTCTATGGCATCCTCAAGAACCCGTATATCAAGGTGGGAGGTGGGGTGGATGGGTGGGTGGGATGGTGAATAACTGGATAGTAAATGCCTATATTATTTAGTTACTAAGTTGAGTTTATTTTGTTTTACTTTTACTTTTTGATCACTTTTTATAATTTTAAAATATTTTTCATCTTTCATATCTTCCCCTTCTCCCACTCTCAACTCCCACCACTTCAACCACCACGACCACCACAGTCAGTGATCGAAACCCATGACGACGTCGCTTCCAAGAACTTCCATGCCATCCCTGAACTCTTCCCTACTGCCGCCATGGAGCCCCAGGTGAGGGGTTAGGAGAGGAACGGATAAATGGGGAAAAGGGGTGAATTTTTTAAAAAACGTGTTAAGAGAAAATGGGGGAAGAAGGAATTTCGTTTTTTTAAAGATATAAGTTGAAAACAGAGTGAAATAGTCGTATAAAATGGAAAAATATGTGTTAACATGTATTTCTTTTTAATTCAACTTAAAGTTTTCTACTCATCCACGCTTGCAGGTCTTTCCGATCCAATCCACCGACGCCATCAGGATGGTTGGCATCAGGAAGAGACCGGAAGAGAATCTGGTGAGCGTTTTAAAACTTCACAATAAATTTTTAATCATTTTATAATATTTTACATCATTAGTATCATCATCATCATTCCCATCATCATCACCATCATCGTCATCTCAGGGCATCACAGTAAAGTGTGAAGAAAACGGATTGACGGTGGCTAGAATCCTTGCTGGCAACATGATCGATAAACAAGGTCATCATGATCATCATCATCACCATCATCATCATCAACATCACCATTATCATCATCATCACCATCTTCATCGCCATCATCATCATCATCAGGACTCCTGCACGTTGGTGACATCATCAAGGAGATCAATGGAATCGAAGTAAACACTCCAGAAGAGATGGCAGACCTGATAAAGAAGTCCAATGGTGGTGATGATGATGATGGTGTTAGTGGTGATGATGATGGTGTTAGTGGTGATGATGATGGTGTTAGTGGTGATGATGATGATGGTTTTAGTGGTGATGATGATGATGGTTTTAGTGGTGATGATGATGGGGATGATGATGATGATGATGATGATGATGATGGGGATAATGATGATGATGATGATGATGATGATTCTAATACTAAATCTTTCGACGTCTCGCTCCAGGGAACATCACGATGAAGATCCTGCCAATCAACGAAGAGCTCACTTCCCAAACACAAGTGCTGCCTCTTTAAAAGCTTCTCAATACTTCACAACTTTTTTTTAAAAATAAGAAATTAATTTTTTCATTTTATAATTTTTTTTTCAAACCTCCGAATTCACGCTCAATTCTCTACCCTTACTTCTCCCCTTCGCTACCCTCTAATTTACCATAAAAACATTTTCTAACCATTCACACCTCTCTTCCACAGCCACACAAACCCTCCCAAACCCTCCTTAACCCTCCAAAACCCTCTCAAACTCTCCCAAACCCTCCCAAACCCTTACAAACTCTCTCAAACCCTCCCAAACCCTCTCAAACCCTCCCAAACCCTCCCAAACCCTCCCAAACCCTCCAAAACCCTCTCAAACTCTCCCAAACTCTCCCAAACCCTCACAAACCCTCTCAAACCCTCCCAAACCCTCTCAAACCCTCCCAAACCCTCCCAAACCCTTCCAAACCCTCCCAAACCCTTCCAAACCCTCCCAAACTCTCCCAAACCCTCTTAAACCCTCCCAAATCCTCCCAAACCCTTCAAAACCCTCCCAAACTCTCAAAAACCTTCCTAAACCCTCACAAACCCTCCCAAATCCTCCCAAACCATTCCAAACCCTCCCAAACTTTCGCAAGGTTTTCTTAAAAGCGCACTTCGACTACAATCCAATGCGGGATAACCTCATCCCATGTCGAGAGGCTGGTCTGGAATTCAAGAAGGGCGATATCCTGCAGGTGGTTGAAGAGGGATGGATGGGATGTTTTAACAAAAAGGATATCCTTCAAGTGGTTCAGAAAATATGGATTAAAAGTCCAGGAAAATTATTTTTATTTATATGTTTGTTCTTTATTTGTTATCTCGATCATTGAAGTTTAAATAAAAATAATTGAATGCAGGTGGTTAACAAGGATGATGCGAGCTGGTGGCAGGTGAGTAGGATGGGTCGGATGGGGTTGGAATGGGATGGAATGGGTTGAGATGGGATGGGATTACAGGAAATAGGATAGTATGGTGGTTGGTTAGAGAAGTGACTGGGCATTTGGGATTTAATGATTTTTGTAAAGTAAATGGTTAATGAATAATACTTTTTTAGTACTAAATGACTTTCTATACCGATTCACAATATTTCACAAACACGGGGAAAATATTTCTATTCAAGGCGGTCAATCTATCAAAATTCAAATGAAAACCAGCTCAAACCTTCTCCCTCCCTTTCCCCCTATCATGGGCGGTGATCCTGGGGGTGTCCTGGGGTCAGGACCCCCCCAGGATCGCCGCCCATGCCCCCTATACTCTATTATCATCATCATCATCATCATCATCATCATCATCATCATCATCATCATCATCATCACCATCATCATCATCATCACCATCATCATCGTCATAAGGCGAAGATAATGGCTGCGGAGGAGAAGTCTGGACTGATTCCATCGCAGCAGTTGGAAGAGAAGAGGAAAGCATTCGTCAGACCGGAGTATGACTACACGCACAATTCTCGTGGGTGGTTGGCAGGGAGTGGTTGTTAGATGGTTATAAAGTGGTGTTTATGTGCTCTGTTAAATGGTTTTTAGGTGGTCTGTCAAGTGGTTTGGGGGTTGGTTATCCAGGTGGTTGGGAGGTTGGTTGGCCAGGTGGTTGGAAGGCTGATTGGCCAGGTGGTTGGAAGGTTGTTGGGTGGTCGGGTTAAGTTTTGCCATGGAAACAAATATATTTTTGACTTTTCAAATGGAGATTTTGTTACATTTCAAGTGCTGTGTGGCATAATCCGCAAGAAGAAGAAGAAAGTGATGTACCAGTCGAAGCAGAACACAGGTGAGAAACCAACTTTTAAACTGGAATACACAAAAAGTTCACTAAAATCCACCAAAAATCAACCAAAGATTCACTCAAAAATCCACCTAAAACCATCCAAAAGCCACCGAAAATCCACGACCCCAAATCCACTATCAATTCACCAACCGCCATCCAACCCCCCTCCCTCCCCCTTCTCCTCTCCGTCCAAACAGACTTCGACAGGACTGACCTAGCGGTGTACGAGGAGGTGGCACGCATGCCGCCCTTCCACCGCAAGACACTCGTCCTGATCGGAGCCCAGGGCGTCGGCAGGCGAACGCTGAAGGAGAGAATTATTCGAGCGGACCCTGAGCGGTTTGGAGCGGTCTTGCCCCGTGAGTTGGTGTGGTCGATTGCTGGAGGGGGTGGTTAGTGAATGGATTTCATTGTTTTTTTTTGTTTTTTTATGGTTTTTATAGGGTTTTTAATAATTGAAAAATATTTTTACCATTTTTTATTTAAGAAAAATTATTTTACTATAAACTTGAACAGCTAGATAATTCTAAGTTGATAAATCAAAAAATTACTAATGAACTTGAAGAAAGTTAAAAAATCACTAAATTCTTTTCCAGCCACCCACCCAACCCCCACAGACACCAACAGTCCCCTGGAGGAAGACGAACAAAATGGCGAAACATTCTGGCACGTGACCACGGACGAGATGGTTCAGGACATTTCCAATAATAAGTTCATCGAATATGGAGAATATGAGGGGCACTATTATGGTGGGTGGATGGGTGGGTGGGTGGGATGGGTGGGTGGTTGGGATGGGTGGGTGGTTGGGATGGGTGATTGGAGGAGGGTGATTGGAGGAGGGTGTAGGTGAGGGGTGGGTGGATGAAAGAAAGAAGAGTAGGTGGGTAAAGGAGGATTGGGTTGGGTGGCAAAGGGATGGGGTTTGGGTAGAGCGGGTCGGTGAAGGAAAAAGCTAAGTTTATAGAATAGTCTAACCTCCAAAGGAATCAAGTTTGACACCGTGAGAGACTGCATTGCATCTGGAAAAATGTGTTTACTGGATCTGAGTCCTCAAGTATTCATTCATTCATTCATCCATTCATCCATCCACCCATCCGCGCAATCATTCATGCATTCACCATCCATTCATGATACACCCATTAATTCATTCATGCATTAATTAACTAGTTCGTTTATTTACCTATTTTTTTCCTAATTGATCCATCCATGCATCCATGTATCCATGCATCTATCCATCCATGCATCCATCTATCCATCCATCCATCCATGCATCCATCCATTCTTAGGCTATCAAGGCCATCAAAGTAGCAGAATTCATGCCTTTTGTCATCTTCATCGCAGCCCCTGGTTCGCCATGAATCTTATTTTAAATTCATTATTTCTTTAATTAATTCATAAATAAAATAAAAATGTATTGAAGAGAATAATTTTAATTGTTTTTGAAATAATTGGATTCTCATAATTTAATCTATTTTTTACAAATATTTTTAATGAATTCATTTATAAGGTGTGGAAATTCAAAGAAACATGTACGAATGGGCGAAAATGCAGAGAAAGATCGACAAGTATAAATCAGTTAGTAGCACTGCAACCATCACTATGACTACCACCCCACAACCACTACTACTACCACCCCACCCCCACAACCACTACCACCCCACAACCACTACGACTACCACCCCCACAATCACTACGACTCCCACCCCCACAACCACTACTACTACTACCACCCCCACAACCACTACGACTACCACCCCCACAACCACCACATCAACCAAACCCCTCTCTACAACCACAAACAAACCCTCTGCCCAACAGCAAAATCTAAATCTCCAATTACCCCTTCCACACCAACAACCCCCACCCACCCCAACAACTACACCCTCTCACATCCCTTCTTCTCAACAACACCCTTCAACCACCACCACCCCCCTTCTCAACCACCACCCACCCCAACAACTACACCTCCCCCCCATCCCTATCCCCCTCAACATCCACCCCCCTTCTCAACCACCATCCCCCTCTTCTCAACCACCACCCTCCTCTTCTCAACAACCACCCTCCCCTCTCAACCACCCCCCCCTCAACAACCACCCTCCCCTCTCAACCACCCCCCCCCCCCCCTTCAAAACCCCACCCCCATCAACCACCATCCCAGGAATACGACTTCCGAACGACATTTGAGGAGAGTGAGAAGATAGAGGCGCAGTACAGCCACTACTTCGACCTGAGCATCTTCAACGACAACTTCGACGAGACGTACAACAAGTCAGTCTGGCAATTTAGTATTTTAAAAAAAAATAATTTTGTTATTATTATGTATTAATCTTTTTACATATTATATACTATTTTCATTCTATTTTTATTTTTTTATTATTATATCTTATTATTAATATTTTAAGATATTATTATTATATTTGTTTTATTACTGTTATTCAATTTTTTTCAATTATTATATTTAGCAATGACTCTCAGCTTGACCATTGGTCAACTGATGCCAAAGCCCACACAACCCCCCCCCCCTCCCCACACCCCCCACCACAACTCCCCTCCCCCACACAACCCTCTTCACTCCCACAGCCCACAACAACCCTTACACCCCCCCCCCCACACAGACTAAGGAAGGCCATTGAGACGCTGAGTACCGAAGCGCAATGGGTGCCCATCAACTGGGTGTACTAGAGGGCAGTGTGGGTTGATGGGGGGGGGGGGCTAGTAAAAAAGGGTGGAATGGTGGGATAATGGATGAATGGGTTGACGATGACATTGATGAGATTTATTTATGTGTAATATATTTGATTTAATTATCTTTTAATTTTAATCGAATGATAAATTGTTGTATTGTTATTTTGATTTACAATTTTTTAAATAACTTCATTTTAAGATATATAAATTGATATATAATTGAATTATTTTAAATTTTATAACTTCTTAGTCAAGACAATTATTCTTCAGAGTTTAACTAATTTATTAAAATTAGCATTCAATAATTATCACTCAGACCTCTTCAAATCAAATAAATTCTTTTTACTCGTTTATTGGTCAATCAATCCAAGACTTCCAAACAAACCGTCTCTCATTTAGCAGTGCCACCACCACCACATGCCCATCATTATCATCACACCCCACCCCCATCATCATCATCAGCACCATCACAAAGGTGTCTAGAACTTGGTGAAGGCTTTCTTGGTTCCCTTGCCAGTAGCGGAGCTGACTTTGATGACGTTGAATCGGACTGTCTTGCTCAGAGGCCTGCACTCGCCCACCGTCACGATGTCGCCCACCTTGGTGTCTCTGAAAAATAAAATTACTATAATAATAATAATGTGGATGGAAACATAGAATCACATTGCACGTGGATGGAAATATATTGTATATAGTATGTAAATATAGTATGGGGAGTGAGGAGTTGAATAAATTTAGAGATATTGCTAGAATCACATTGCATTCGAAGAAAAATTAAAGTTTATTCCATGAAAAAAATTCAGAGCCATTCACCAACGTACCATCCATTCATAAATTAATTCTTCATGCATGCATGCACCCCATTTACCTGAAGCAGGGACTGAGATGGACTGACAAGTTCTTGTGTCTTCTCTCATATCTGTTTTAGGAAAGCGAAAGAAAAATCATGCATTATATGCATAGACATTGAATAAAAAAAATAATAGAACATAATAAAATATAATTTAAATAAAGAAAATATCTTTTAGATGTAATAAAAGATGGCGACCTCTGGTACTTGCGCACGTAGTGGAGGTAGTCTCTCCTGATGACGATGGTCCTTTCCATCTTCATCTTCAGCACCACCCCCCTCAGGATTCTGCCTCTGATCATCACGTCCCCCGTGAATGGACATTTCTTGTCGATGTATGTGCCCTCGATCGCCTGGTAATAGTGGTGGCAGGGAGAAATTGTTATTTTTTGGTTTTTAAAACAATTTTTTGAGTGTTTATTTGGTTGATTAGTCTATAAATTATTGTTTGACAATTTTTCTGTTTGGGAAATCAGTTTGCAGATTTAAAAATATGGATGAAATTGAAGAAAATTAGTAAATAAGAGATTATTTTTCCAATTCATTGATCGCTCAATTTCGCCTACTTCACGTGGAGTTTTGAAGCCAAGACCGATGTCCTTGTGGTAGCGAGGAACTCTGCCAGATTTGCTGGTTGAAGCCTTCTTTTTGTTCAAAAAGATGGTCGGCTGCTTTTGAAAAGCACGCTGAATCTGAAATAAAAATAAAGAATTATTTGAATGAAAGTTTTGAATTTTTATTGGTTTTTAATTTGAAGTTATTGAAAATAGTTTCTTAATTTTGTACGATTTTTCGTGTTTATATTGAATGCCTTACTTGGATATCAGCCATATTTGCAGAAAGGAAAAAGAACGACTATTTAAAAGTTAGCCAAGAGGTTCTTGTTTTGAAGCGCCTAACTGGAATTTCAATAAATCATTAGATTTTTTCTTTGAAATTCAAAGATTTTATTGAAAATGTTTATTGAATTTTTAAACACAAAAATTCTCAAAATCATCATTATATTACAACCTATGAACTACTTTTCAATAACAGGAAAAAAATTATTAAATGATTTCAAAGAACCTATTGCATATTATAATCATATCTAAATTAGCTATAAAGACTCATTTAAATGTTTCGAAACTAAAATGGAACTAAATCTACTGGAAAAAATTCTTCTAAAGGGAATTCAAACTTATATTTTAAATGCTCAAATTGACCAGAGAATACAGAGACTAGCTGGAAAAAACGAAATAATAAATAAATAAATAAATTGTAAAAAAATTTCATATTTCGCTTGAAAAGTACATACATAAAAATAACGTTAGTAGACAACCATTAACTTTAAAAAAAACGCTTAAAAATTCAGAAAATCATATAGCGAGAATTTATAATTCTGCATTTATATAGCCCATAATTTCGAAGGTTTGAAATTTATTTAGCGCAAATTGGCTTTACTGAATGTTAAAATGAGTAAATGTTAAAAAGACACCCACTATTCTATCAATCTGAATGGAAAATGTTCCAAATAATACAAGAGCACGCTAGCTTTGAAAAGGGGTAAGAAGGATTAATGGATGGATGAACAGATCAATGGATGAAGGGATGGATGGATGGATGAACAGATCAATGGATGAAGGGATGGATGGATGGATGAATGCATAGATGAATGAGAGGATAGATGAATGGATGAATGGTTGGATGGTTTGAAGATAAATAGGTGAAAAGGTTGTAGGAATGAATTGACAAATGAATGAATGGATGGATGGAAGAAGTGGGGATCAGTGAATGAATAGATGAACCAATTATAAAAAACGAAGAACAGTTAATGGCGTAAAAACACAAATAATTTAAGCTAAATATGAATCATTTAGCGACAAACTTTAATTAAAAATATTTTTTTGACATTAAAATGACACGAACAATCCGGAATGATGCTTGAGGTACCTGACCAAATAATAAAAATAATGAACGAATGAAAAAATTGGAAAAATTAAAAAAAGATTAAATAAAAACCACGATATATTAAGGTAATAATAAATTGGAAAAAATTATAAATTCAATAATATTAATAAAATAATAATATTGGTCTAATTCTAATATGAATAGTTAAAAAAACATTTAATGAAATAATAAAAATAAAACATTTAAGAGTCGTTATAGTAGAAACTGAAACAGTTAGATAGTGTTTACCGCCCCCCCTAACACACAAACACACACACACACACACACACACACACACACACACACACACACACACACACACACACACACACACACACACACACACACACACACACACACACACACACACACACACACACACACACACACACACAACACACACACACACACACACACAAACACACACACACACACAAACACACACGTACATAGTTTCTTAAAGTATAAAACTATAACTACCACATGAAACCACGCTACCATATTAACTAACCCACAATATCATTAATATCATCCTCATCATCATCATAATAGCCAATACCCTAACCACTTTTACCCCAAAACACTCACTAAATACCTCACCCCTCACCTAATACACTCACCCACCCTCTCTGGCAAATCCCAACAACCACAATCCACCTAAACCTACCTTGGGAAATTCCCACAACCCTATCCCTCTGATACACCCCCGACCCTCGCATCGATCCACCCGCCTACACAACCAGTCTCCTGAAACCCCCTTAATCCCCTAGTACACCCACCCCCCCCCCTAGTACACCCACAACCTCCCCCCCTAGTCCACCCACAACCCCCCTCCTAGTACACCCACGACACGGGCACCCATTGCGGCACCACGAACACCTCTTCGATTGCCTTTTGTAGACTTCGGATAGTGTCGTCTATGTCGTTGTTGCTTATCCTCAGATCGAAGTAGTGACCGTATGCACTCTCCAACAGGTCACTCTCCCGTACCAGTCGTTCCAGACTGCCGTCCTGTTGGTTTGGTTGGTCGGGGGGGAGGGAAGGGTGGTTTGGTGAGGAGGGGTTTGGTGAAGAGGGAGGGGGGGGGTTGGTGGGTTCAGTGGATGGTTTTTGTGATTAAATAAATTTATTCAAAAAAATTAAAAATGATAAAATATAAAATATGCTATAATTTCAAAATGGGCTCAGAAAATAGGTGAAAAAAGTTTTGGAAAAAATATTTAAAAAGTGCGCATTATACACGGGACTTTGGGCACGCTACCTCTGCATAGGTGGTGGTGAGTTTGGGAGCAGCAATGAAGACGACGAAGGGAGCGTACTCAGCCGTTCGTAAGACTTTCAAGGCCTGTGGTGGTGATGATGATGATGTGGTGGTGGTGATGATGATGATGGTGTGAGTTGGTGGTGATGATGATGGTGGCGAATGTGTGGTGGTGATGATGATGATGGTGGTGTGAGGTGGTGGTGATGATGATAATGGTGTGAGGTGGTGGTATGGTGGTGGTGATGATGGTGGCGAATGTGTGGTGGTGATGATGATGATGGTGGTGTGAGGTGGTGGTGATGATGATGGTGGTGTGAGGTGGTGGTGATGATGATGATGGTGTGGTGGTGGTGATGATGATGGTGAATGTGTGGTGGTTGTGATGATGATGGTGGTGGGATGGTGGTAGTGATGGCGTGATGAGATGATAGTGATGTGATGGTAATATTATTTTGGAAAAAAATAATTACAAGAAAATAAAAAAATTAAGTTATTCAAATGAATAAAAATAATAGAAAAAAGTATTTTTAAAGTATTGAACGTGAAGAGAATGTCATATTGACGCGAAGCTAATTTGAAGCGTCTTTTGAAAACTGAAGCGTAAAATGAAGGAAAAGCAGAAAAAAAACAAATAAAAACAATAAAAACCCAGTTTTTCTCAGTAATCATGCTTCTGTAAAGTATTCACTTGCAATTTATATTTTTCGTTGAGTAAAACCATTTTTAACTCTGAAAAAAAATCTGTAAAAAAATGTATTTTAATGTATTTTAGAAGATAATTGTAAAAAACGAAATCCTATTTTTTCATTTAAAATGGTGTATTTTTTATTTAAAAACCGAAAAACTTTATTTTTTGCAAACTTTCACAAGTGAATACTTTTACACGAAAAAAAAATTTACGAATTTTTCTCACATCTTTTTCCGTCCCAAGTAGCTATGATGAAAAATTCCATTTTTATGATTTGGGAAAAATATTCAAAGCGAACACTTTACAGAATTTGTGAAATTAATTTTTTTTACATTATTATTTTTTCACAAAACGACTAAGTGACTGCGGAATTGAAAAAACGTGAAATTATTTTTTTACAAAAAAAACTAAACGCCAAAGCATCTCATTAATATCAAAATGGATGCATGAGAAAAGCCACACATCCCCATTACAGCAACTCGCCCCCCATAATACTTACCCCACCCCTCAAAATTCCCTCCCCCTAAATATCGACTCCCTCCCTCCTCCACCCCCCCAACGGACCTGTGGTTCCACATCTAAAATGGCCAAAAGTCCAGCGTTGTGGATTTGTCTTATAGTCTCCAACTTCGTACCGTACATCGCCTGTGGTTATGATGATGGTTGTGGTGATGATGATGGTGATGATGGTTGTAGTGGTGATGATGATGATGATGATGGAGATGATGATAGAGCTCTATTTAATTATTCGAAATCAGCTCGATAATATCTTCTTAAAATCTCAAACCATCCTTTTTTAAATAACTATCCACACGCCATCATCCCAAAAACTGTCCATCCTGCCACACCCCACCAAGCCCCCCCCCCCTCCCCATTTCACCCCACCATGAACCCCTCTAAACCCCCACCACCACCCCACCACACCCCACCACCCCCTCCCCATTTCACCCCACCCTGAACCCCTCTAAACCCCCACCACCACCCCATCACACCCCACCAACCTCCTCCCCATTACACCCCACCATGAACCCCCCCTCAAACCCCAACCCCTCCCCCACACCACCACACCCACCGAGAACCCCCCATTAAACCCCAACCCCTCCCCCACACCACCACACCCACCATGAACCCCACGAAACCCACCCCCCCACACCACACCACCACACCACACCACACCCACCATGAACCTCCCCCCTAAACCCTATCCACTACACCACCACACCCACCATGAACCCCCCCCCCCCACTACCCCACCACACCACACCACCACCCCACCACACCCACCTCCTCGTGGGTACCATATTCCAGATATTCATTGGCGGCGATGTCAGCCATCATTTGCTCGTGCGTGACGAAGAAGTAATTCTGACCGTTCTCCTCCTCTTTCCTGGGGGTCCTTGTTGTGTCTGGGGGGGGAGGGTTGGAGAGGGTTGGAGGTGATCAGGTGGATGGTTGGGTTGGGGAAAAAGGGGGTGGGTTGAAGGGGGTTGGGAGTGGGTTGAAGGAGGTTGGAAAGGGGTTGAATAATGGAAGGTTGGTTAAAGAGGGGTTTGGAGGAGTAGTTGCATATGAGAAATGCGTGAAAAAAATAGTTTAAAAAACGTAATTTTAAAGAGAAAAAAAATTCAATAAAGAAATATTTTATATTTATATATATATACATTTAAAAATTATATAGTTTTTTATATTAATAAATCATGAAAAACACACAAAATGCTAGGCAAAAACACACGTGGGATGGGGTATGCGTAACGTTTGGGAAAGTTGGCGATCAGTGTGTTCTTTATGTGTCTCCTGCCCACCCCATGTGCTCCTGATGATGGTGATGGTGGTGATGATGATGATGATGGTGGTGATGATGATGATGATGGTGGTGGTGATGATGATGATGATGGTGGTGATGATGATGATAGTGGTGTTGGTAGTCATGATGATAAAAAACTCAGTTGAAAAGTTTAAAGACAATAAAAATAAAAAGTACTTTTATCATATCTTCTTTACTGTCTAGACGGTAACAACCACCCCACCAATACTCTCTCCCCACATCCCCTGAAAGACAACCACCCCCTCCCCCCACAACCACCACAACCACCCTCCCCGACAACCACCACAACCACCACAACCACCCCCCCACAACCACCACAACCACCCTCCCACAACCACCACAACCACCCACCCCAACCACCACAACCCCCCCCCACAACCACCACAACCACCACCAAACGCACCCAATAGCACTATGGTCTTTCTCTGGAATGAGGGCAACTTGATGACCTCATCGTATGTAACTAGGTCAAGTTGGTCGAATATCGTGTTGTGTTTGGCTAGGTATTTGTCTCGGTACGTTCGTTTCTTGCGACTGAACCAGGAGCAGTTGGCTGTGATTGGTTGGTAGGTTGGTGCAAAAGTGGGTCAACGGAGATTATCATCATCATCATCATCATCATAATTATCGTGATTGTCATCATCATCATCATCACCGTGATCGTCATCATCATCATCATCACCGTGATCGTCATCATCATCATCATCACCGTGATCGTCATCATCATCATCGTGATCGTCATCATCCTCATCACATACCCAATCCCACTTTCTACCAGCTCATCCACCTTTCAATTTCACCTTCCTCCTCTACCCACCATCCCTTCCCATTCCACCCAACCTCTCCCCTTCCCAATTCCCCCACCCACCCACCTACCCCCCCCCCACCCACCTATCCCCCTCACCCCCCCTCCACCCATCCCCCTCACCCAACCACTTCCACCCATCCCCCTCACCCAACCACTTCCACCCATCCCCCTCACCCAACCACCTCCACCCATCCCCCTCACCCAACCACCTCCACCCCCCCTCCACCCATTCCCCTCACCCAACCACCTCCCCCTACCTCCACCCATCCCCCTCACCTAACCACCTCCACCCCCCCTCCACCCATTCCCCTCACCCAACCACCTCCCCCTACCTCCACCCATCCCCCTCACCCAACCACCTCCACCCCCCCTCCACCCATCCCCCTCACCCAACCACCTCCACCCATCCCCCTCACATAACCACCTCCACCCCCTTCCCCCACCCACCCACCTGAATAATCCCTCTTCGCCTTATCAATGGCGGCACAAGCAGACCTCCACTCCTGCAACTCCGGAGATGGAATCAAACCTGGGAGGGTGATGATGATGATGATGATGATGGGGATGATGATGATGATGACGATGTCAAAAACTGATCATTATCATGACCAGCAGGGTCGGTGACACCAGCTCCCAGCTTCTTAGCTTGCCACCAGTTGTGGTCGTCTTTGCTGATGACCTTGTGGTGATGATGATGATTATGGTGATAATGATGATTATGATGATGATGATGATGATAGAAATGCTCCTGATGATGATGCCGCACAAGGCACCTGTAGTATGTCGCCAATCCTGAAATTGACGCCCGCTTGCGAGCACGGAATGAGGTCATCCTCCTCTGGTTGGTAGTCGAACAACGCCCTGACGAACATCTGGGTCAAGTTGGGGGGGAGGGGTTGGATAGGTTGGGGGGTTTGGGAGAGAGTTGGGTGGGGGGGGGGTTGGATGGGTTGAGGGGTTTGGGAGGGAGTTGGGAGGAGGGGTTGGATGGGTTGAGGGTTTTGGGAGGGAGTTGGGTGGGGGGGGGTTGGATGGGTTGAGGGGTTTGGGAGGGAGTTGGGGGGGGGGAGGGTTTGTGTGGATTTTTCGTGAATTTTCTTGGGAAGAAGGGGGCAGAAGGTGGTAGTCGTGAGTGGGTTCAAAAAGGGTTGTTTTGGATGGGAATAGAATAATTGTGAGTGGATAGAGGTTGGGTGGTTTTGGAAAAAAGTAAAAAACTGAGTTATAAATCAAAATAATTTATTATTATTATTTTTATTATTATTTGTTTATGCAAAACCTGCGCACCTCACACATGATGGGTGGGTGGCGATAACTAGGCACGATCTTCAGCGTTATACTGCCCCTGGCGTTCTTCTGGCGAGGTGGTGGTGGTGATGATGATGACGAAGAGAAGGTAAGTATTATTATTATTAGTATTATTATTATTATAACCATTTAATTATAATAATCATCATCATCATCATCACTAACACCAACCAGCATCTTTTGTAAAGTCTCCACAGTTTGACCCATAACCGAGATTCCGTTGATCTCTCTAATCTCATCACCCACGTGCAGTGTTCCTGGTAGTAGTAGTAGTAGTAGTAGTAGTAGTAGTAGTAGTAGTAGTAGTAGTAGTAGTAGTAGTAGTAGTAGTGGTAGTAGTAGTAGTAGTAGTAGTAGTAGTAGTAGTAGTAGTGGTCATGATAGTAGTACCTTGTTTGTGGATCATCCCACCATGCATTATTCTCGCCACCAAACAGCACCCCTCTCCATTCACCTTCAGCGTTATGCCCTGTGAGATCATCATCATCATCACCATCACCATCATCATCACCCCCATCACCATCATCATCACTACCACCATCATCATCATCATCATCACTACCACCACCATCATCATCATCATCACCATTGGTTCATCGGTGTTCTTCTGGAACTGCACGAGCCGAACCCTCATGACATTATCCAGGTCAGTATCTGGGTCAGGCGCCTCTAAATCTAGGTCACCATTTAAGTAGGGCGTGATGGGTGGGGGTGTTGCCCTGTGGGGTAGTGGTGGAATGGTGATGATAATGATTTATAAATAATGAATGACTTTTTTTACAAATTAGTAATATACATGTAATTTAAATCCACAAAATGTTATAAAGAATTTAATGTTACAATTTGGAAATATAAATGTATTGCTTAAAATCATTATCACCACCACCACTACTCCATCATCATCATCATCACCTCAATGCTTCTTCACTGTAGATCTCTGAAGAGGCTATATCATGCGCAAGCACCATGTTCTGTGGTGATGATGATGATGATGATGATGGTGGTGATGATGATGGTGGTGATGATAATGATGATGATGGTGATGATGGTGGTGGTGATGATGATGATGGTGGTGATGATGATGATGATGATGGTGATGATGGTGATGATGATGATGGTGATGATGATGATGATGATGGTGATGATGATGATGATGATGGTGATGATGATGGTGATGATGATGATGATGGTGATGATGATGATGATGGTGGTGATGATGATGATGGTGGTGGTGATGATGATGATGATGATGATGATGGTGGTGGTGATGATGGTGATGATGATGATGATGGTGGTGATGATGATGATGGTGGTGATGATGATGGTGATGGTGATGATGGTGATGATGATGATGATGGTGGTGATGATGATGGTGATGATGATGATGGTGATGATGGTGGTGATGATGATGATGGTGGTGATGATGATGATGGTGATAATGATGATGGTGATGATGATGATGATGATGATGATGATGATGATGATGATGATGCTGATGGTGTTGATGATGATGATGATTATTACGATGATGATGATGGTGATGATGATGATGGTGACTCACAGCAAAGTAGGGTTGAACTAATAGCTGGCACAGCTCGTAAGACTCCCTCACGAGGTGTGGTGGTGCTGATTGTAGTAGTTGAAGCACCTGCCGTGGTGATGATGATTTTTAAATAAAAAACTTTATATAAATAATAAATGAAAGATACTTATAAAATGACGAAAATCATTATCAAAACCTCTTTAAGGACGGGGAGGGCAGCTGGTTCGTTGGAGTGGTGGATGGAAGCGATGCCTTTGCAGTTTATGTGGTCGTATAACTGTTGGTGATGATGATAATGATAGTAGTGATGTTGATGATGATGGTGGTGATGATGATAATGGTGAAGTATTAATAATGATGAGAATAGAGGTAAAGTAGTGGTGGTAGTGATAATATTCCCAACCTCTTTCCCCTCCCTCCCACACCTCACAACCCCCCAGAAACCCTACCCCTCCTCCAACATCTAAACCCCTTCCCCTTTTAAACCCCCCCCCCAACCCCCCCTTCTAAACTCTACCCACCACGAGTAAGGCCTTGAGTTGCTGGTCTTGGAAGATGCTCTGGAGCGAAGTGAGATCTGGTTCGTTGAGGTTCATCAGGCACTGGATTTCCTCTAACGAGTCGACCACCTGACCCACCGCTGGTGTGTTGGTGTGGGGGAAGGGGGCTGGGTGGTCAGTTGTATGGGGTAGATGGATGAGACGGAGGGGTTAGAGAGAATGAATCGAGAGTGAAAAAGGGTGGAAACAAATAGAAGAGAAAGTGAGAAAATAGAGAGGGTTTGAAAAAGGTTTAAAAAAATTAAAGTATTCTCAATTTCATCCCAATCAACCCCGTTTGTGCCCTCCCCATTCCTTCGAACCGCCTAAAATCGTCCCTCAACCTAAGGAAACCCATCCCCCTTAACCTGAACAAACTCCCCTCCTCCCCCCCCCCCAACCAGACCAAACCACCCCTCCCAACCAGAACAAACTCTCCCCTCCCAATCAGAACAAACCACCCCTCCCCTTCCACCCCCAACCAGAAAAAACTCCCCCCCTTCTTCCCCCTCCAACCAGACCAAACCCCCCTCTCCCCCCCCCACCGACCTGACGAAACACCCCACTCATGGGAGTAGTCGCAGAGGGGGGGTGGCAGGTTGGTCCAGGCACTCACCCATTGCGTGTTCGACAGCACCGATAAGATGATGCGCTGGTGGTGGTGATGATGATGGTGGTGATGATGATGATGATGGTGATGATGATGGTGGTAATGATGATGATGGGGATGATGATGGGAATGATGATGGTGGTGGTGATGATGATGATGTTTATTTAATATAGCGTCAAGAATCATATGGGGTTATATGATAATGAAGGAGAATATTACATATTCAGAATCAAAATTTGTATTCTGAATACTAATAATGTTAACCAATAATAATAATAATGATGATGATGATAATAAAAGTAAAAATAAAAACAAAAATAATAATGATAATAATAATAATAATAATAAAAAGAATAACAAAAACAATGGAAATTAAAGTTTAAGCAATTCAAAAGAGAATGCAGTCAGCAGCAGTGGAGGGAGGGACCTTGAGTTTGCGGATGGTGTTGAACTTCTGGAGTTCCTCGACCGTCTCCAAGAGGTGCACTTTGGAAGGCCGACCCCGTTCCTGTGGTGGTCGTCGTGTGGGTGAGGTGGTTAGGGTGTGGTGTGTGATGAAGGAGTGGGTGTGGTGTGGTGAAGGGGTGTGGTGGTGTGGGTGGTGTGGGTGTGGTGGTGTGGTATGGTAATGTGGATGTGGTGGTGGTGTGGTGAAGGGGTGGTGTGGTGGGGGTGGCAATAAAAATTAAAATCAAATCTTTTTGTTGAAAAATAACTCGAGAATTTCAAACGAACTCATCTCCTACCATATTTCACCGCATACCGTTCTTCTCCAACCCTTTCCATCACCTTCCACCCCCCGTGTTTCACCATCCCTACTACCACCCCCCACTTTACACCGCCACCTTCCACCCCCTTCCACCCCCTGCCACCCACCCACCTTGATCCAGGGGTGTTTGAGCACATCGTCGAGGGAGATCCGATGCTCCTGGTCGAGTTCCAGCATACGGTGGATGAGGTCTTTGGCGTCGTCAGAGATGAACTCCCACTGTCGGCCCTTCATCTGTTTGGTGGTGGTGGTGGGGGTGAGGGTGGTGGTGGGTGAGGGTGGTGGTGGAGTTGGGTGGGTGGAGAAGAGGATGAAGGGTGATGATGATAATGTTCGATTTGGTGGATGCGGGTTACTAAAGAAGTGGGGGTTGAAAGAAGAGAGATAAGTCACATCTTTTTTCTCCAACCCTATTCAAAACCTCTTCCACCCACCTTTTTTTGCCCCCCCCCGCTCTTTTCCACCCACTCCCTTCTCCCTCAACCCACCCACTCCCCCCCTCACCCAACCCACCCACCCCCCCCTCTTCCCAACCCACCCACTCCCCCCTTTCACCCAACCCACCCACTCCCCCCTTTCACCCAACCCACCCACGAACCGAGTAAGAACCACGCACGACCGCCTCGTAGAGGTGTTGTTTGGTTCCGAAAAAAGGTGTCTGGCCACTCAAGAGGATGTAGAGCAGGACGCCCAGGCTCCAGATGTCGACCGGCAAGCCACAAGCCTCCCGCTTGATCACCTCTGGAGCTACGAAGTGCGCTGAGCCCTGGAAAGCTGCGGGGGGGGAGGGGGTGGTGAGGGGGTTGTGAGGGGGTTGTGGTGAGAGGGATGGGGTGGTGAGGGGGTGGTGAGAGGGATGGGGTGATGAGGGGGGTGGGGTGGAGTGGTGAGAGGATGGGGTGGTGAGGGGATGGGGTGGTGAGGGGATGGGGTGGTGAGGGGATGGGGTGGTAGGGGATGGGGTGGTGAGGGGATGGGGTGGGAGGGGATGAGGTGGTGAGGGGTTGGGGTGGTGAGGGGTTGGGGTGGTGAGAGGATGGGGTGAGAGAGGATGGGGTGGGAGGAGGAAGGGCTGTGGTTTGACTGGGGTGGGGTTGTGAAGATTATGGTGAGCGGGTTGGTTTAGATGGTAAGTCGTTAGACCTGCAACTTAAAGGTCGCCAGTTCGAATCCCTGTACAGCCAACCGTGAGCTATCATATACCTAGTGTATATGATGCGGTGTTTCACGACTTATGTCGTGTGAGTGGCGCTTCACTTGCGTGCCCGGGCGCTATACAAACTGACATTATGGTTGATGTGGTGGGGGTGTGGTTGTTGTGGTGGTTATGGCTGTGATCGTAGTTGCGAATTTCGGTTTTATTATATTTCAAAATTGCGTGTGTGTGGAATGTGGTGGGTTGGTTGAATATATTTTTCGCCATTTATTTCCAGCGTGAGATTAGAGCAAAAGCATTCGAAGTAGTTTGTAATCGATGGCTTGTTCAAGAAGGTGTGAAAGCACTTTTAAAATGGATTGGCTCTTGTGATTAAGTGACTAAGTTTTTATTGGAATAAAATGTTTTTAAAGAAAAGAAAAATATTTTGATTAGGATTAGTCGATTTATGTTTGAATCCATTGTTAGATTAAAAGTTTATATATATATATATATATATTTTAAATAGTGTTATTAGTTTAATCTTCTTTAGATTTATTATTTTTATTTCTAATATATTCCTATTGTTTTATTCCTCCGTTGCAATTACTTCTCCATGAACAAAACTAATCGAATGTACGAAGTGCAAAATTTAAGTCCACAAAATAAAGAGTGCAAAAAACATTTGCCAATTAAATAGTTTTTCTAATTGTTTTTTTGTCTTTTTATTAACTAATCTATTCAGTTGTTATGAATTTCTTTTAGTAAAAATAAAAAACACGATTTTTTAAAATAACGACTGCAAAATTCACTTTTTCACTGTATCTTGTGGTGTGTAAAACAAGAATTCAATTTCTATCTTCTACACCACGACAACCACAACCACTACCACCACCACCACCACTGCTACTACCACCACCACCACTACTACCACCCCCACCACCACTACCACCACTACTACCACCATCACCACAACCACCACCCCCACCACCACCACCACTACTACCACTACACCACCACCGCTACTACCACCACCACCACTACTACCACTACACCACCACCGCTACTACCGCTACTACCACTACACCACCACCGCTACTACCACCACTACTACCACTACTACCACCACCACTACTAACACTACCACCACTACTACCACCAACACTACTACCACTACCACGACTACCACTAAAACTACTATCAAAGCCCCAAAGCACAAGCTCTGGAGTGCACTGTATTTCTCAGTTCCATGAGTAATCCAAAGTGACTTGTGTGCACTCGATTTTGAATCAATATTTAATTTTATTTTTAAATATTTTATTTTATTTTTGTTTAAATATTTTATTTTATTTTTGTTTTTTTAAAATATTTTTTAAAAATATTTTATTTTTATTTTGTTTAAATATTTTATTTTATTTCCACTCTTATTTCCATTTGTTTATTTTTTTCACAAAAGTAACTAAAAAAGATTTGTAAAGCTTCACACGCGAAGAAAAAAATGTAATGGTTTGCATGACTAAAAACTGTTTTTAATTATTTACAATAGAAAATAATTACGAAAAACATTAATTTTTACATTTTAACAAACACTCAGTTTTTAAACTTTTTCTAAAACTTGTTTTGTTTTTTTCTTTAAAAAAAATTTTTTTTTTCTTCGCCTCATCACACGATCAATCTCTTTTACTTTTAGATTAAGTCACAACGGCAAAATAAATCAAATTTAGACGCTAGTAAAGAATGAAGAAATATGAAATTAAGAAAAATAGAAAATATAAACAAGTTAAATGAAAATAAAAATAATATAGTAATAATAAAAGTAATATTAAATAACAAAAACTATGATGAAAACTGTAAAAAAATAAAAACCGTTTAAGAGCGCTTCTATGAAAGATCATTATCAAAACAATTATGATTTCCTGAAAAGAAAACACATAAACACAAAAAAAACTCATAAGTAAAAATATTAAAAGCATCAATCCACACTGGAAAAAACAATAACAAAAAAAATATACAAATTATAAAAGAGTTATTGAAACAAACATATAAATAGTGTTTATAAAATACACACATAAAAAACTCCCCAAAAAAACAAATAAACACACTCATAAAAACACACAAACAATCAACTCTACCCCCCCCCCACTCACCGCCATACATGACTTTTTGTTTGCCGACCAGTTGGACAGAATTTCTAAAACCACCTATCTTGACCGGAGCCGAGTTCTCTTTACTGGCATGGTGTGGGGAGAGGGGTGGGAGGGGGGGATGGGGTGAGGTAGGGAGGGGGTGGTGGAGGGGTAGGGGGGGTTAGGGTTAGGGTTAAGTGGGGAGGGGGTGTCAAATTGGAGAGAAGGGGGATAGATGAGATGGGTAATTGGGTGAAAAGATAGGTGAGATGGAGGAGAGTGATGGGTTAAATAAAGAAAAGGGGGTGGGTAAATGGAATAGGAAGAAGGGGGGGGAGTCAAATAAGGAAGAAGGTATGGGTGAGATGGGGGTTGAGAAACAGGGGAAGTGGGATCCATGGGTGGCGTGAGAGTCCAAAATTCGATTTTTCATCGCGTGCTTCGACAAAATACCCAACAAAATGAAATGTCAGATTCTTTACTACTACTACTACTACTACTACTACTACTACTACTACTACTACTACTACTACTACTACTACCACCACTACTACTACTACTACTACTACTACTACTACTACTACTACTACTACTACTACTACTACTACTACTACTACTACCACCACTACTACTACTACTACTACTACTACTTCTACTACTACTAAAACTACTACTACTACTACTACCACCACCACTACCACCACTACTACTACTACTACTACTACTAGTACCACCTTGATAGTAGTAGGCAGTTGGGTTGTATGTTGCGATGGACAATGTTGTTGTTGTGGCAGTACTTGATGGCCTCGAGGATTTGTCGTAGGTAGTGGCTATGGTGGTGTTGGTGTTGGTGGTGGTGGTGTTGTTGGTGGCTGTGGTGGTGGTTGTTGGTAGTAGTAGTGGTGGTGGTAGTAGTAGTAGTGGCTGTGGTGGTGGTAATGGCTGTGGTGGTGGTTGTTGGTGGTGAGATGTGAGAAATATTGGGAAGGAGTGTTGCAAGTGGAGTGGAATATGAATGAAAAACAAGGTGAAATAGGTGAAAAATGAGTTGAAAAAAGAAGAAATATGCTTTAAAAAACTTGCGCACAAACCACCACAAACCACCTCAAACCACACCTCTCCAACCACCACACCCCACCAACCACCACAAGCCACCACAAACCAATGCAAAAACCACCTCACACCACCACAAACCACCCCCCTCCAACCACCACAAAACCACCAAAAACCACCTCGAAACGGACTCAAACCACACCCCTCCAACCACCACAAACCACCTCCAACCACCACAAACCACCCCCCTCTAACCACCACAAACCACCACAAACCACACCCCTCCAAGCACCACAAACCACCACAAACCACCCCCCTCTAACCACCACAAACCACCCCCCTCCAACCACCACAAACCACCCCCCTCCAACCACCACAAACCACCACAAACCACCCCCCTCTAACCACCACAAACCACACCCCTCCAAGCACCACAAACCACCCCCCTCCAACCACCACAAACCACACCCCTCCAAGCACCACAAACCACCCCCCTCCAACCACCTCGAAACGGCCTCCGAGTACACAAAGCCAGCTCTGGCCCGCTTGACAATCTCATACAAGAGGTCCTCCCCCTCCATACTGTGTTCCATTTAAATTTAGTCGACTTTAATTAATCGTCAATTTAGTCTTAATTAATCAATTGTTTGAAACTAATTTGGTATTTACACCTTTTTCCACTCTCAACTCCCAACTTTCCAAAACACCAAATCACCTTGTCACCCTACATTCCCTCAGTCCCAGGAGCCCCACACATCCATCCCCACACCCCCCTCAACCCCTCAATTCCCTCACCTCCTCCCTCAAATAAACCTCCACCCACCCTCCCTCCTTTACCACCCCCCCCCCCCCACTCACTACTCAAAGACCATATAGATGACGCCATTACTACAGTATGTTTCGTACAACTCGATGATGTGTGGGTGTTTGAGGAGGTGGCAAATGGTGGCTTCCCTCTTCAGATCTGGGGAGGGGGGTAGTGGGAGAGAAGGAGGGAGGGAGGTTTAAGTGTGAATATAAATCCTAAATATAAATAATCAAAAATTTATTTATTTAAAAAGGAATACATTAAAAATATGATATATATTAATAAAAAATCCCCAAAAACAATTATATATATATATTTTACCACATGATATACATATAAATATAATAAACACACACACACATACATATACACGCACACACACAAACACACATACACACACACAAACACACACACACACACAAACACACATACACATACACACACACACACACACACACAAACAAACCTTCCACACTAAATCCTGTGGTGTTCTTCAGTTTGGCCACCTCAATCACCTTCACCACGTACTGCACACCCGTTTGTTTGTGTGTGCATGTGCATAACTGTCCTGACGGTTTCCTTGTGTGTGTGTGTGTTTGTGTGTGTGTGTGTGTGTATGAGTGTGTTTTTGTGTGTGTGTGTTTGTGTGTGTGTGTGTGTGTATGAGTGTGTTTGTGTGTGTGTGTGTTTGTGTGTGTGTGTGTGTGTATGAGTGTGTTTGTGTGTGTGTGTGTTTGTGTGTGTGTATGAGTGTGTGTGTGTATGAGTGTGTGTGTGTATGAGTGTGTTTGTGTGTGTTTGTGTGTGTGTGTGTATGAGTGTGTTTGTGTGTGTGTGTGTGTTTGTGTGCGTACATGTGCCTTTATGGAAGGAGGGTTTTGGATGGAAATGTAGGTCATAAACTATTTATGTCTCTTTGTGTGTGTATGTGTAAGTGTGTGTGTGTCATATAGTTTATCAAAATGAAAAATAGACGAAAATTATTGATTAAACATTGATTAATAAAGTTATTGATTAGAGTGTGTGCTGTTTGGTGCACACTTCACTCCACCCACCTCCCAATTATTTCGCCGAGTTCATAAGCGTCTTCAAATAATACTTCTTCTTCACTCATGCTTTGAAGGTTTGTCCAAAGAAACAAATCTATTTAGTATATTCAAGAGTGTGTATCAAAATAATAGATTTATTTGATTATATTTGTGTGTTATGTAATCTTTGTTGCAATCATTAAAGTCATTTTTGTTAGATCTACCAAAAATAATTTATTTTGTAAAATAAATTTTTACGAAAACGATTTTAATGATTATTGTGTCAAACAACCATAACTCAATCATAAATACAACTACAACAGTGATTGATAAAAAGTCTATAAAACGTTTAAATGTATTCCAACTAATCTATTAATATTTTGCAAATGTCTGACGATAAATTGACAAAGGCAAACATATTTCACAGATTAAAGCTGATATTGACTAGCTTAAAAGTGGACTAGACATAATTAGCTTTGGAAAGTGATGTGTGCCATACTTGCTATATACTAATAAAATTGCTAGAATCTTCTACAAACCCCTCTGTGGAACAAATAAAAAATTGAAAACTGAATTTTAAAATACCAGACTGGGAAACAAATTATTGATAAAATAAATTTAATTCTTAGAATTTTGAGAAACACTAAATTTTTAACAAATTGTAATTTTCTTTCCCAAATGCAAAAAAAATAATTTCCAAATTGCAAATGAAAACTATCCAAATGAGCCTAAATCAAACTTTTCACCCGACATTAGACTCTAATTTAGAGAATTTAATAACACCATCATAACTTAAGTCTTACAACACTTAGGTAATACACTTTCTTGCAGCCATTTATTTCATGAAATATTCAGGTTTTTTGGATAGTTTTGCAGACATAAATTATTGGCAGACGTGTCAAAGTTTGCATTCGTTCGCAGAATTCTCGCTTTGTGAATGGGTTTTTGTTGAAAGTCTTTCAGAAATGTATTTAAAAGATAATTGTGAAAAATAATTTCATAAAAAACATTTTCACACTACTTTTTCTGCATCCAACATTTTTTCTCATCTCCCCATCCAATTTTTTTGCGATTACAATTTCTACTTTACAGTATTTAAATCATCATCAGCAGCACCATCACGTTCCTTCCTTCATCATATTCCAATATAACCACCTTCAAACGACTTTTCGTGCTCTCAAAGGATTTGAACCCACGACCTTTGACGCTATTTCAACCCATCAGAAAGAAACTTTATAATGTCATTAATTATCAATTCATTAGTTTTAATTTTTCATTTTTGTATCTAACTCCTGACTATTCCTCGATACTTAAGGCTCATTTGTATTTTCAACTCCTTCATCAATTTACAAATCAACACATTCATTTACTACTTCCCCCTTCCATCTATTCACTCATTCATTCACTCTTCCATCCTTCCTTCCATTCATTCACTCCTCCACCCTCCCATCCATCCACTCATTCTCGACTTTCCAATGCAAAGCTATAAATCTCTCTTTTGCTACACTCATGTCTTTCGAGAGCCAACTAAGCATCCTCACCGTCATCATCGTCATCATCATCGTCATACTCTTCATCTTCATCTTCATCATCATCATCCCCATCATCATCATCATCATCATCATCCCCATCATCATCATCATCCTCATCATCATCATCATCATCATCACCATCATCATCATCACCCTAAATACTTGGAAAATCCCTCAGCCTGAAAAAAATGTAAAGTTTAAGCCAGATAAAGTAGCTAATTTAAGCTTTAAAAATAAAATAATTAAAAATGTAAAAAATCTTTAAAAATCTTTAAAAATGTTTAAAGTGATAAATGTTTAAAATATGTAATAAGAGATGAATTCACCAGTTTATGACGCATAAAACGAATTGCGCTACACCATTTGAAGGGGTTATTTAGGGATGAAGTTTACCGAGGAATAAGATGGATGGAGGATGGGTGGGTCCTACTCTATAAAGGTTTTATTTTATCTGTCAAACCAGATAAGGGGTTTGAACATGGGGGGATGGTGGATGGGGTGGTGAATGGATGGCTGGTTGGTGGATAGATGGATGGTGGATATATGGATGGTGGATATATGGATGGTGGATATATGAATGGTGGATATATGGATGGTGGAATATATGAATGGTGGATATATGGATGGTGGATATATGGATGGTGGAATATATGAATGGTGGATATATGGATGGTGGATATATGGATGGTGGAATATATGAATGGTGGATATATGGATGGTGGATATATGGATTGGTAGGTAAGTGAGTGAATAAATGGATAAGAGAATGGACTAAAGCAAGGATATTTCAGGCAGTGAAATTAAGAGATGCAAATCTAAAATTGAAATTACTTATCTGTCGCAACAAATTTCAGATGTTACTTTAAATTACTTTTCGCATTTTTTAAGATTATTTTTAAATGTGTTTTTACTGGTTCAACTTTTGCGAGAAAAGTTTTCGGAGGAAAAAAACGATTTGTAAAAAGGGCTTTTTTGCTTTTTCTTTGTACTTAAAATGAATTAGTTAGCTTGGTAAATCGAATTTCTCTTTTCGTAGATAAATATTTAAAAAAGAAAAAAATTCAACTTTTTTTTAGTTATTTAAAGTGCAATATGGATAAAAATAATTATTTCAGCTAAAACTATTTTAAATAGAGGAAAAACTTTTTTATGCACAAAATGATAATATTTCAAAAATATGATTTGAAAAAGAAATAAAAAATATTTTTGAAATTAAAATGTTATTCAAATCAAACAAAAAACCTATTTATATATTTAATTAATCCAAATAATCAGTTTTGAAAACATATCTTAATAAAAAGATGGAAGATGATTATTGAGTGGAAAGAGAGGGTGGATGAGGTGGGCTGGGTTGGCTGCAAAACAAGTTTTATGTGCAGAATATGTTTTCTTTATGACGCAGTTAAATAAACGCTAACGTATGGCGAAAAAATGGAGCAGATGGTGAAAAGACTTTAGGAAAACTATGAAAAATGAAGTGAAAACAAAAAAAGAAAAAAGCTAGGGAAAAAATAAAATGAAAGTGGAACTTTGGAGTTCATAGTAAAATGAAAATAAGTTTGAAATTAACGAAAAATTTAAATATTTAAAACACCTAAAGTATAAAACTACGAAAAAAATATTTTTAAGTATTAAAAATATATGAGCATTTCAAAAGTAAAAAAATAAAGTGTTTTGAATTCTATAGGGGATAACACTTCAAACGAAGTTTTATTGTTGGGGGTCTATAAAAAAGGGTTAGGGAAGACTAAAAGATAATTTTCAATAGAATAATAAATCAATTTTTGTAAGAAGAAAGCAAGAAGTAGGTAAATTACAAATAATAATTTTTAAATTTATGGTTTAAGAAATTCTAAAATAGATTAAATTTTAATCATTAAAAATATGTAAAAAGGATTTAAAGCTGTATAGAATTTTTCGATAAAATTTGATCAATCCTTAGAAATAAATTTGTAATAACTATTTATTTTGTATTCATTAAAATATTTAATTGAATATTTGTTATTATTTATTTTAAACTGTAAATAAATATTTATTTAATGTTATTGGATCGCATTTTATGTAACTTTTTCATTTTACTTCAATTTTAACTTAAAACTACCACCACATTTCATCATTCGGCCCACAACCACACCTAAAACAATTTCATAAAATTTTCGCCAATCCACCTATCTTTCGATTTCACACATTCCTCAAATAACCTATTCCTCCACCACCCTCCACCCCATACATTCATATTCTCCCATCATCCAACCAAAAGTTAACCCAACCACCTCATCCGCCACTCTCCATCCCAGCCCCTTATCTACAACCCACCAAAAGTTATCCTAGACACCTCATCCACCATTCATCCACCCCATTCTATCCCATCCCTTCCCATCCCTTCCCATCCCTTCCCATCCCATCCCATCTCATCCCATCCCATCCCATCCCATCCCATCCCATCCCATCCCATCCCATCCCATCCCATCCCATCCCATCCCATCCCATCCCATCCCATCCCATCCCATCCCATCCCTTCCCATCCCATCCCATCCCATCCCATCCCATCCCATCCCATCCCACTCCATCGCAACAAAAGATGGATTCATAATTTCACGAATCAATCCCAATTTCTCATCCAAGCCGCACAGCAGTATCGATACCAGCAGGCAAACGTGCTCTGAATCTCAATACTCCTCTCTTCCTTATCATGTATTTGTGTCTCCACTGCTGTTTTATTATCAATTTTTGAAATATTTTTTTTAAATTATTATAATTAATAGATTAAAAATGAAGAATTTTCATTTCATTCTCATCCTATTTTTGTCATTTTAATTTTATTTAGCAAAAATGTTGTAAAAAAAGTTAAAATTCGTTTAAAACCTTTATAAACTCCCATTAGCTCTGAACTAGAGGTCGGACCGGGTACCCGATCTGACCGGGTACCCGCGGGAACGGGAATGAAAATTAATTTCGGGACGGGAAAAGTCGGGAACCGGGAATAGGTTTTCGGGACGGGAACGGGAACGGGAATTAACATTCAAATCGGGAACGGGAAAAGACGGGAACGGGAATCAACTTTTAAATCGGGAACGGGAAAAACGGGAATAACAGTTATTGGGATTGGATTCTTTAACAATGATTTTTCAGCAAACTTCTAAGTATGGACATCTTTATTTCATCGATACTCCGTACTTAAAATAAGTATTAAATGCAATGGAAAAGTATAACGAAGCCACCATTGCCAATATCAAAACCTCCAACACTACATTTGAAGTTGTTATGATGAGTCCAAAGATTAGGGAGATTAGAACAAATGAGTGATGATGAAAACTTTTCAGATGAAATCAAAATGGTCAGTTATATTATTTTAATTTTATAAATTAATACTTTGAATTTGAATGATTAATTTCCAAATGATTGCTCAGTTGATCATTTCGACAAAAGAAAAGATGCCATTGATCTCATTCATATGACAGCATGTCTGTTACATCCCCAGTATGAAAGAATAATAAGAAAAAAGTTTGGGATAGAAAAGAAATAAATACCAAGACTTTCATTAGAGAAAATTTAATTCTATTTTGTACAGCCAGACCAAGCTGCAGTGCCGATGAAAAAAAAGATAGTTATTTAGACCTATTATGTTTGTTTTTATAACGTAAAAATTATAATAAAATTTTTATACTATCAAATTATACGAATGATTTTATATTTGCAGTTGTAGAGAATAAGAATGTTGTTAAAAAACATATTTCTAACATTATTGAAGAATTAGTAATAATGAACAAAGAAAAAAATTCAGAAGAGGATGAATTGAACAAATATTCACAATTACGTCCCAAAAAAAATTGAAAATTATAAAGATGTTTTATTTTATTGGAGTAAAATGAGCAATTTTAAAATAGTACAAGAAGTAGCCAACATTTTGTTTAGTGTATCTGCATGTTATATTCGCTGTGAACAGAATTTTTCAATATGTGGACGTTTAACTTCAGACCCAAAATCATCTCATTTGAAAGCTAAAACTCTTAACGGTTTAACCCGTGTGAAAAGCAATAAAGACTTGATTGAATAACTCAAAAACAATACTTTCATTTCAATTAGAGACCGACCGAAACAGATATTTTTATTTCGGCCGAAACCGAAATTAGGCCGAAATTAAAATCCCATTTTCGGCCGAAACCGAAATTAAGCCGAAATTGAATATCAAATTTCGGCCGAAACCGAAATTAAACCGAAATTGTAATCAGATTTTCGGCCGAAACCGAAGCCGAAACCGAAATTTTTCCCAACTTTTATTAAAAATGAAAAAATAGTATTTAATGATGACAATGCCAGTTTAATAAGTGAATCCAAACAAGCGTATATTTTAAGCAAAAAAATAAAAGTTTTTAAACAAAAAAATAAAAGTTTTTCAACAAAAATTTTTTGTTGTTGTTGACAGGCTTTGCTTTGGTCAGACTGACATTTTGTAAAAAACTTCCAAATAGGATTCAACGACATTCTCACAATTTATTTTTGAATGAATTAATCGAAGACAAATCTTCTCGTTCTTTCGACTTATATACAGTGTTTTTCAAAGCATGGATATCTAGAATTACACATGCTTGTATATCTTATTCGAATAATGTGTGTGTGTGTGTTTGTGTGTGTGTGTACCTTTAATAAATCGACCCTCTGGATCATTGCCAAAGATGCATTTAACTTTCCCATCACATGAGAATCGAACCCAAACTTAATAATTCGAGTTCGATTGAGGATATACAGATACTTACTTTTGAGAATAACATTTTTTAAACAAATGTTTTTTTAAATATTATCATTGAACGTATCCCAATTTACTTAAATATCAAAGACATAATTGTTGTTCCAGATGCTTGTATATGTTATTCGAATAATTAGTCTGATGACACCGATAAATCAATCAACCACGATAACTAATAGATATCTAATAGAGAATCGAATCCGAACTTAATAGTTTGATTGAGGATACAGATATATAAGATAAACTACATAAATAAAAAAAAATTTCGGTTTTTCGGTAAATATAAGATCCATTTCGGCCGAAACCGAAATTGAGCCGAAATTCCAAAATTATTTTCGGCCGAAACCGAAAAATGGCCGAAATTGTAAAATTAGATTCGGCCGAAACCGAAAAATAGCCGAAACTAAGAAAATTTGCAATTTCGGCGCCGAAACCGAAACCGAACCGAATTTCGGTCGGTCTCTAATTTCAATAAATATTGAACTTTAAATCGTGTTTTTTTATTTCATTAAAAGAAATATTCTCTGACTTTCAAATAATAAATTTTAAGTAATTTTAGAACTAGCAAGTTTGGGACCAGTAAAAACGGCAGCGAAAATGAATAAAAAAACAAAAAGCTTTCGGGAACGGGTCGGGACGGGAAAAAAATTTCGGGAACGGGACGGGACGGGAATCAAAATTCTGATGTCCCATCGGGAACGGGACGGGACGGGAAAAAAAATTTCGGGAACGGGACGGGACGGGAATCAAAATTCTGATGTCCCATCGGGAACGGGACGGGACGGGAAAACAAATTTCGGGAACGGGACGGGACCGGGAATGAAAAATCGTCCATGTCCGACCTCTACTCTGAACCTCGAGTCATCTCTGAACGTCCTCAACACACTGAGAATGCGCTCAAATTTATAATTGAATTCCCTTTTAATGAGTTTTTAATAATTTTATAAGTAGTAAAAATCCAGAAAAAATGAAGCTTTTATTAACAATATTTAATTATATATATTATTAATTATTTAAATATTTATTTTAAAATAAAAAAGATTTATTTTTGTTTTTCACTTAACAACTTGATTTAATTTTCTTCCATTCAAGCCCGTGATAATCCATTCATCTAGTCACCGAGTATCCATCCATCCATCCATCCATCCATCCATCCATCCATCCATCCATCCATCCATCCATCCATCCATCCATCCATCCATCCATCCATCCATCCATCCATCCATCCATCCATCCATCCATCCATCCATCCATCCATCCATCCATCCATCCATCCATCCATCCATCCATCCATCCATCCATCCATCCATCCATCCATCCATCCATCCATCCATCCATCCATCCATCCATCCATCCATCCATCCATCCATCCATCCATCCATCCATCCATCCATCCATCCATCCATCCATCCATCCATCCATCCATCCATCCATCCATCCATCCATCCATCCATCCATCCATCCATCCATCCATCCATCCATCTTTCTATTTTTTATTCTATTTCTTCATTCATCTATTTATCCATTTATTCATCCATGCATGGATGCATCCATTCATTCATGCATCCGTCCATGCATCCATCTACTCATCCATCTATTAATGCATCGATCTATTCATCCAGCTATCCATGCTTCCATGCATCCATTCATCCAGCGTGTATGCATGTATTTTTGAGTGAGTAAATTAGTTGGAAGGGTTAATTGACTCTTATGCTAGCAAGAAAAAGTCTTAATTTTGCTGTTTTTCCCAAGAAAAACTATTTTTTAATTTTTTGATTGCACAAAAACTTGTTTGCTTTTTTTAATTTTCATGATTTTATTTTATTTGTTTTGAAAATGCTTTTTGCTCTAGAGTTATTTGTTAATATTTTAAAAACAATAATTTCTTTAAAAAAAACTTTTTCAATCTTTGAACCATGTCATTTTGAGTAAGATTAACCCGGAATAAAGAAAAATAAAGAAAAAAATTCGTTAAAAATTAGTTTTCCAGTAGCTTCGCGGAAGAAATATAAGTAAATAAATAAGTAAATAAATATTTAATTAATTATTTTTTTTTTATCTAAAAATGATTATGAACAGTGATGAAAAATGTTGATTCTAAAATAATAAGAATAATTTTGGTGATGATGATGATAATGATAATAAAAAGGATGATGATGATGATAATGATGATGATGATGATGAGGATGAAAATAACTAATTATATAAAAGCTTTTTCAAGACAACTAATTGAATATATAGCGAAGAGCCAATGAAAAAACAAGACAAAATGAACAAGCCGCCAGTGACGTCACAAAAAAACCAGAAAAAAACATTGGTTGCATGAACTATTATGAAAAACTCATTATAAACAAAAATGAAGATTAAAAAAAACGTTAAAAGGCATAAACAAGGAAGCCTCAGAAAAAAAGACATTATAACTTTGTTTGAGGAAACATAAGTTATATGGAAAAAAAAGAAGAAAAAAAAAACGCAATATAAACAAAAAACAAAGCAATAACTTGATGACGTAATTGAATAAACCGGAAATGAGTCATGGGGGTGATGATGATGATACTCATAATTTTTAATGTTAAAGAGAAGTGGGTTGTTGAAAAGTGGTGATGGAGTGAGGGGGAGGAGGGATATTGAAAAAGGAAAAAGGGGAGAAGGGGTGAAGAAGGGATGGTGGGAGTTTGAATGGGTGGAAGGTGAAACGAATAAAGAAATGGGGTAGGATGAGTGTAGAACAATGGATTTGGGGAGGAATGATGGAGATGGGGCAAGGTAAAAGCTGTTATAGACTAATAAAAAGGGAAGGAGGTAAAGAGAGAGGAGGAGAATGGTTTAAGGGGGTGCATATGATAAAGGAGTCTGGAAAATATGTAAACGTGAGTACACACACATAAAACTAAGCATACGCACACGCACACACACACACACACACACACACACACACACACACACACACACACACACACACACACACACACACACACACACACACACACACACACACACACACACACACACACACACACACACACACACACACACACACACACACACACACACACACACACACACACACACACACACACACACACACACACACACACACACACACACACACACAGACACACACACGCACGTGTGTTGTGTGTAGAGTAGGTAGGTTTCGTGGTGTCAGCTATTTATTGGACTGTTTGCCGAAATAATCAAAGGATTAGCGAATGTAGAGCGAATTAGAATGGAATGACAAGGATTAAGCGAGCAAACGTGGAAAATTTGATTTTTTAGATTTTTGAATTTAAAAAGGTTAAGTTTTTTTATTTAAAATTAACTAATTCAAAATGAAAAGGGTTTATAATATGCATATTAAAAACCATATTTCAATTCTACAGAATAAAAAATATAAATAAAGTATCAAATATTTTTAAAAAATCAAATAAAAATTATCTGTGAGAAAACATTAGAAAAAAATTTTTGTTTTAAAGAATTTTAAACTTTAAATACTGCTTTGAGAGTTAAAATGAAAAAAGAATAAAAGAAATAATGATATAAAAATATATAATACATTGAAAACTAATACAAACTATTTTTCAACTAATTTTTTTTGAATTTAAAAATAACTAAAACTGAGAATATAGAATAGACAAAATGTATTTTAAATGTATTAAATTAAAAATAAAAACTAAAGAAAACTAGTTTTTTATGAAGAGTAATCCCATTTAAACGGATTCCATTGTATAAGGTTTTTAAAATCTTTTCAGTTTTTTTAGTTTTTTAATCGTTAAAATTTTTCACGGATTTAAAAAAACCACCTGTTGCGAATTTTTCCATTTTTTGTTTTTTAAGGTTTAAATCTCGTTAAAAAGTTGTAAAACTTTAAATTTAAGTATGAAAAATCAAATTAAAATGGCCTAAACAACATAGAACTATTTTTAAAATAACTTATAGAATTTAATAACTTAAAAATAATAATAAAAATTAATTTATACATTATAAACTAATACTTATTACACAGACTTTTGTATGTTTTGCTTGGTATGTCTGCATGAAAAAGCAGAGTTTAGAGTTTGTTTAATTTTGTGTGTGAATGTGTGTGTGTGTGTGTGAGTGTGTGTGTGAGTGTGTTTGTGTGTGTGTGTGTGTGTGTGTGTGTGTGTGTGTGTGTGTGTGTGTGTGTGTGTGTGTGTGTGTGTGTGTGTGTGTGTGTGTGTGTGTGAATGTGTGGGTGAGTGTGTTTGTGTGTGTGGGTGTGGGTGTGTGTGTGCGTGTGTGTGCATGTGTGTATGTGTGTGCGTGTGTGTATGTGTGTGTGAGAGTGTGTGCATGCAAAGCACATATATAAATGCGGATGATGGAATGAAGAAGGCTTGGAGAGAAGAAAGAGTTTCTTCAAATTATTAAAAATAAAATGTTGTTTTTGACTAAAATTGAATAATCGACTTTCAATAAATTCATTGAAAAAACAAAAACTTTAAATATTAATTGTTAAGCAAAATTATAGTGTTTAACTAAATTAATTTTTTTATTAAATATTTAAAAAATCTAATACCACTTAATTATTAAAGTAGCTTCAAATCTTCTTTAAAACTGCATTTGCGAAGTTCATTACAAACTCCAGATCGAATTTCGGATTAAACGAAAAATCAGCGGCGAGGTATTCTGACCTTCGAGTTAATTTAAAATTGATTGATGAAATGGAAACTTCAATTGATTGCTTTTGATCAAGAATTAATAACTTATTTCAGTCTCTAAAAGTGTTTTAAACATTTCTCAATTTTAATTATTATATTTCAACAATATTTTTTTAATGTAAAGGTGATAATAAATATATGCTTGTACAGAGGGAGTGAAGGATGAAGGGTTGAACCATTAAATAATTTAATTTAATTTAAATTTTAAAAATTGAAATAAAAAAGACTCAAGCTAATGGATTAACAAAAGATTAGCTCAAAAGACAGAGGATTCATAGATTAATATGGTTTCATAACTCAAGAATGGAGATGAAATAGGTGGAGATGGGTGGATGGAGACTTCAATGGATAGATAACTGATCGAAAAATTAGGGTTGAATTTGAAACGATTAAAAAAGCAGATTCCGAGTGATGGATGGTCGCTTGAATGTGTGAATGAAAGATTGAATTAAATTTGAAACAGGAGATGTTGATGGACTGATGAGAAAAATGAGTTAATGAAAGGATGGATGAATGCGTGAGTGGGTGAGTAAGTGGATGGGTGGATGAATGTGTGGGTGGGTGAATGAGTGGATGGATGGATGGATGTGTGGGTGGGTGAATGGGTGGATGGATGGATGGATGTGTGGGTGGATGTATGGGTGGATGGATGGATGGATGTATGGGTGGATGGATGGATGGATAAAGGAAGAGATGGACGGCTTGGAAAGGTACAGGTAGATTGATTGATGTCTTCCTTAAATGTGTGAATTAATTGATTATTAGATAAAAGCCTTAATTAAAGTAGCAGAGATTATCTTGATGGATGAGAAAATGAAAAAGAATTTAATAGATGAATGGACGGATTCAGGAATGATTAAATGGATGGATGGATGAATGGATGCATGGATGAATGGATGCATGGATGAATGGATGCATGGATGCATGGATGTATGGATGGATGGATGGATGGATGGATGGATGAATGGATGAATGGATGGATGGATGGATGAATGGACAGATGGATGGATGGATGAATGGATGAATGAATGGATGGATGGATGAATGGATGGATGGATGAATGGATGGATAGATGGATGGATGACTGGATGGATGAATGGCTGGATGGATGAATGGATGGATGGATGAATGGATGGATGTGGGGATAGATGGATGTGTGGATAGTTGGATGTGTGGATGGATGGATAGAAGAAGTGTGGTTCAGGTGAGAAAGGTAATTTGTCATCAAATGGAATTGATGATTGTTGTGATGATGATTAAAAGGTGCATGTGGTGGTGCCGATAATGATTGTTAAAAGTGCATTTCATGATGATGATGGCGCTGATGATGATGATGATGGTGATGATGATGATGATGATGATGATGATGATGATGATGATGATGATGATGGTGATGATGATGATGATGAGGATGATGATGATGATGATGGTGATGATGGTGATGTTGATGATGAATAATAAAGGCATAGAAATGCTTTGTATAATTATGTTTGCATAGTCTTTTATCTGAAAAGTAAATATATAGAAATATAAAATGATTAGAAAAAAATAAAGTAATTAAAAAATATTTTTTTTTCAAGTGTGTTGTTTTTTAAATTTATTTTTTTATTAGTAAAAACAACGATTAATATGTTTTACTCGATGAAGATGCTGAAATTTAAAGTATTTAAAGTTCGTGTGGAACAAAGAAAAAACATTTCATTGAAACAAAAAGAAAAATTAAGATTAAAATTAAGATGAAAATCATTTTTTCTGGAAAAAATAAAATTAATTTATAAAATAAATAATAATGCAATAAGAATATAAAAGGCAGAATTCCATCAAGACGCTGAGCAAACAAAAAAATCTATTCCTTGTCGGCAGCCTGGTTTAAATATTTATACAACTACTACTACTACCACTTCCACCTCTACTACTACTACTAGTACTACTACTACTACTAATACTGCTACTACTACTACTACTACTACTACTACTACTACTACTACTACTACTGCTACTACTACTACTACTACTACTACTACTACTACTACTACTACTACTACTACTACTACTACTACTACTACAACTACTACTACCACTTCTACCTCTACTACTACTACTAGTACTACTACTACTACTAATAATAATACTACTACTACTACTACTACCACTTCCACTTCTACTACTACTACTAGTACTACTATTACTACTACTACTACTACCACTTCCACTTCTACTACTACTACTAGTACTACTATTACTACTACTACTACTACCACTTCCACCTCTACTACTACTACTAGTACTACTACTACTACTACTACTACTACTACTACTACTACTACTACTACTATTATTACTACTACTACTACAACTACTACTACTACTACTAGTACTACTACTACTACTACTACTACTACTACTACTACTACTACTACTACTACTACTACTACTACTACTACTACTACTACTACTACTACTACTACTACTACTACTACTACTACTACTACTACTACTACTACTACTACTACTACTACTACTACTACTACTACTACTACTACTACTACTACTACTACTACTACTACTACTACTACTACTACTACTACTACTACTACTACTACTACTACTACTACTACTACTACTACTAATAATAATAATAATAATAATAATAATAATAACAATAATAATAATATTGTATAATAATACAAAACGAATAAAAAGTAAAAATGAGACGAATGTAACTAAATACAAGTAATAAGATGAAAACATAATATAAATGGAAGTGTTAAATAATGCATTTAGACGCAGGTAATAGGGTCTGAATAATTCAAACGAGGTCGGTTTTCATCAAAAAGAGTAATAAACCGGAAGAATTAATAATATTAACATTATTATTATTGTTCAAAAAGTGATGATGATGATTTATATATTTTTATTTATTTAACAAATAAAAAAGTATCATATTTTTAAATACTTGCAAAAGATAACTTTTTCAAATGCGTGAAAAACTACTTTAAAACACCATCTATAAGACGCAAAAAATATTTATTTTCCAAAAGAAAAATAAAATAATTGGAAAAAAAACTAAGAGGTTTTACATGGAAATGAAACCAGTTTATGATTCTTTAATTCTCGAATCTACGTCATTGGAAAGATTTTTTTTTCTTAAATGATGGTTTCTTTTTTTTCTTAAATGATGGTTTCAAAAAAAGTCAAAAGTTTAAATTCATAAAAATTCAATTAAAATTTAATATTATTCAGTTACTAATGAAAATAATATTAATTAATATTAAAAAAAGTATTTTAAAAACATTCAGAAAAAAATTGTTTCCTCAAATGATAAGTAGAAAAAAAAACCAAAAAAAATGGCGTAAAGGCCGGTTGAGGAATTAGGAGGTAAGTGGCTTAATAAAATAAATAAGCAAAAATAAAAAACCTCCAATAAGCTAGATGGGTGAAAGATAAATGGGTAGGAAGTGGATAGAAGGATGAAAGGGTGAATGGATGAAAAGATGGATTGATTAAAAGATGGATGAATGAAGGGATAAACGAGATGTGATGACATAGGAGGATGATTAGGTGGATGAATTTTTAAATTGGTGGATAAATTAGATGTCGTATAAACTAGGAGAATGTGTTTAGTTCTTTTCAGGTTAACTTGATTTTGTTGTTGTTGTTGTGAGTTAGTTAATGCTGTTGTTGATGTTGTTGTTGTCGCTTAGTTGAAGTTATAAATAGTGGGCTAAAGAATGCAGCGTGGATCAGGAGTGGTGTAGTTGTTTGTGTTTGCGAGTTGAATTACTGTTGGGTGGAGCCGTAAAGAAGAAAACACAACAATAAAAAAAGGGAAAAAGTATGAAAAAATATAGAAAAAAATAAATAAAGACGATAGAAAAAAACAATCAAAAACAAACAAATACACCGAATTAACAACTAACGATTACGCGAAACAACTGTACACAAAAATAAATCACAAAAACGTTGAAAAAATTCAGAAAAAAAACGTAGAAAAACATTTTCCTAGTTGAGGTTTAAAATAGAAAAGAAAAAGTCTAGCGAAAGGAAGACTGGTTTGTTAGTGACAGTCAATTAATGTCGTCAGTACATAATTACCTCCACTCTTCCCTTTCTCATTTTTCAGTTTTTAAGTTCCCAAATTGAAAAAACTGCTGTTAAATATTTAATGATTAAATTCTTTTCTCCTAATATCCATCTAGTAACTGATTTAATAATAATATAATAGAATAATAGTAATATTATTATATTAGTAATTGATTTCAAACATCATTTTCAGCATTGTTTTTGAGTTATAAACTTCTAACTTATAACTCCCCCCCCCTCTCTCTTTTCCCCCCTTCTCCCTTCTCTTATCAATCTCACTCTTTTCTTCTTTCTCTCCTTCCCCCTCCCTCTCTCTCCAATCTTACTCTCCCCCTCTTTCTCTCTCCTCTTCCTCTCTCTCCAATCTCACCCTTCCCCTTCCCTCTCTCTCCTCTTCTCTCTCCAACCTAACCCTTCCCCCTCCATCTTTCTCCTCTTCTCTCTCCAATCTCACCCTTCCCCCTTCCCTCTCTCTTTTCCTCTCTCTCAAATCTCACCCTTCCCCCCCTTCCCTCTCTCTTCTCCTCTCTCTCCAATCTCACCTTCCTCGCCACTCAGATGACCCGTGCGTAAATAATTTGTTTCTATAAATATATGCAAATATTTTCTTGTTTATGAATAAAAATAAGATGATGATGATGATAATGATGATGATGATGATGATGGTGGTGAAGATGATGACGATGATGATGGTGGTGATGATGACGATGACGATGATGACGGTGATGATGATGGTGATGATGATGATGATGATGATGACGATGATGATGATGGTGATGATGATGATGTTAAAGAAAGAAAAAATGATAATGATAATTAAATAATTTTAAAAATGAATAGGAAAAACAAGAGAAAAAAAAACAATTACCTTGCTCATATTATAAATTGTATTAATCAGCATTATGGACCAGCTTGAAAGAAAAACGGAAGTACCACTAATGCAGTAGATGGATGGAAGGAAGGATGAAAGGATGGAAGGAGGAAAAATGGATGGAAGGATGAAAGAAGGGAAGATGGATGGATGGAAGGAGGAAAGATGGATGGATGCATGGAAGGAAGAAGGAAGGATGGATGCATGGATGCATGGAAGAAGGAAGGATGGATGCATGGATGCATGGATGGAAGGATAGATGCATGGGTGGATGCATAGATAGATGCATGGATGAATGGATGGATGAATGATTGCATGGATGAATGGATGGATGAATGATTTCATGGATGAATGCATGGATGAATAAATAAATGGATAGACAAATATCGAAACCAATGTTTGTTCCAAAAGATGAATGAAGACAGATAAGAAAGTGGATTAAATAAGCAAACAAACAAGCAAGCCGACAACACACAAATACACACAAAAACACACACACACACACGAACAAAAATGTCATGTTAATGAGAATTTTAAGAAGTTATCAAAGTATAAGCATTTTTATTTTATGCGAAATTGTTTTAAAGCTATTTAAAAATTTAAACTTGAAAAAAAAATTATGAAAAACTAAAAAAAATCATGAAAAAATAATTAAAGAAAAACATTAAATTAAAACTTCAAAGACTTATTAGCAAAAAATAAAAATTAAAATTAAGGAATACAACGAATAAAAAGAAGTTTAAAAGTGCACTAGTTTTAGTTTTATCGCATCTAACTAGACCATTGACCCGAACGAAAATGGAAACAAAATTGGTTCTAAAAAATGTCGGAAATAGTGGAGAGAAGATAATAATTTAATGGTTTCTCCCAATTAGGAAGCCAGGAGTTCAAGTAGTTTGAGTTATCATTGTTATTTTAACAAAATTCTAGTAGTTTATATTATTTAAAGTTTAAATAATTTTAAATTTTAAACTGAATTGTAAGAATTTCTAAAAAGTTTTTTCATTTGTAATTGAAATTTTAATTGTGCATTAGAACAAAAAATACATTTTAAAAACTTTTAAATTAAATTTTAATAGTTTTTAAAATAAATTTAATAACAAAAATAATTAGAAATTTAAAACTGCGTTTTAAATATTCAAACGATTACGTTTTAAAAGCTTTCCACAAATTTAAGAAATTTTTTTTGATTAAAAACTGAGAAACTCAAATTAAAATGCAAAACTTAAAAAATAATTTTTTCAAATAAATTTTAGAAAACTTATTAAAAAATATTTTTTTTAATTATAAAATATAAAGTATGAAACTTTAAAAAAATATTCTTTTTCTCTGAATTGCAGGAACCGAGTTTTTCCATTGGTAGAGGAATAGTACTAAAAGTAGTAGTCAAAGTACTAAATTTAATAAAAATAGTATTTGTAGTAGTAGTAGTAGTAGTAGTAATTGTAGTATTAGTAGTAGTAGTGGTGGTAGTAGTACTACTAGTAGTGGTGGTAGTAGTAGTAGTAGTAGTAGTAGTAGTAGTAGTAGTAGTAGTAGTAATAGTAGTAGTAGTAGTAGTAGTAGTAGTAGTAGTAGTAGTAGTAGTAGTAGTAGTAGTAGTAGTAGTAGTAGTAGTAGTAGTAGAAGTAGTAGTAGTAGTAGTAGTAGTAGTAGTAGTAGTAGTGGTAGTAGTAGTAATAGTATTAGTAGTAGTAGTAGTAGTAGTAGTAGTAGTAGTAGTAGTAGTAGTAGTAGTAGTAGTAGTAGTAGTAGTAGTAGTAGTAGTAGTAGTAGTAGTAGTAGTAGTAGTAGTAGTAGTAGTAGTAGTAGTAGTGGTATTAGTAATACTACCAGTAATAGTTGAAGGGGTGGTTTCAAGGTGTGGCAATGAAATAGTGCAATTGGGCAGGTCAAAGAAGTATTGAAATATAATGAGGGTGTAAATTTACATAGAAATATAAACGAACCTCCACATTTCATTAATATTTTATTTTTTTTCAAATTGGAAAAATACAATTTACAATTTTTGAAAAATGGTTTTCTTGGTTAAAAAATGAGTTTTGATTTCCCTTAAAGGAATATAATTTCAGTTTTGCAAAATGAGTAATTTTTCATGAAAAAACATATCGGTTTTGCAAAAACGATGTATCATTTGAGATAAAACTCCGTTTTGAATATCAAAAAATTCTTTGTGGTTTATAGTTTTTTCGTTTTGATCAAAAGGTTTTTTCATTTTTCGTTCATATTTTGTATAACAAATTATCCAAAAATTGCCTGAATTACTCAAAACAGTGTATTTTTAAAGACTAATCCAAGAATAGTTTTGGAAAATTATTCTCGTTATAGTTAACTTTTTCTCTAAAAGTTGGCGACTTTTTCTGAGTGTCATCATTCCATCGTAGTTATTTCGCACCGTTTAACACAATTGTCCCTTAGTCACTTGACAAATTATTCTGACAACTCTGAGAGTTTTGTGATGCTCTGGTGCTTGTCTCAAATAAGTCATTTTATTTTGGTTTTATTTTATTATATTTTAGTTTTTATTTTGAATAACTTTAAATTGAATTTCATGAAGATTGAAAGAATTTGCTGAAAGATGCCAAATTAATAAATGCGTTTTTAAATGACGGAGTATCAAGATAAAAATACTTTATTTACCGATGGGAAAATTTATTTTATTAAAAATAATTTGAAGCACACTTTATAGAAATTCTATCCTTCTCCCCCCCACACACACAAACACACACACACACACACACACACACACACACACACACACACACACACACACACACACACACACACACACACACACACACACACACACACACACACACACACACACACACACACACACACACACACACACAAACACACACACACACACACACACACACACACAAAAACAAACACACACACATAGAGTATACTATTAAAAAGACAGGTCATCAACACCATTATACGAAGACTGTAAATAGCCCCTTATGCGCCTGGCAGATAGGAAAAAAACGCGTCGACAAAAATTTATTTTTAAACTTTTGAAAATGGCTGATTAGATTCATCCTGTTCAAGTTTTGAAATTGAATTCAAAAGTTAAATTAAACAATTTAAAATTAAAAATATAATCTTTTTATTAAACAGTTTAATGCTTTTTAAATGCAATTTTATGAAAAAACATTTCAATAAAAACTATTATCTAAAAATGTAAATAAAAATAAAATGGAAAAAAAACCAAACATGTTGAACTGTTCACTTAATGAAGACTATAAACACTGCTCCCTTGCCTTCAGCTCCCAATATTCATTCGTCTCACCATCCGTTTTCTTTCCAGTTTCGTTTTTTTCTAAGTTTTTATTGTTTTTTATTGTTTTTTTTTGTTTTTGATGAGAATTTTTTTTAAAATTTTTTGAAGACTTATTTATTTTTATTCTCCTGTAGTTTTAAAAGTTTTAAATTTTACGTTTCCACGAAAGGTTTCAATTTGTTTTTCTTTTGTAGCTTTTAAAGTGCAGTTAAACAAAATTGTTTTTATCAAAAAAGTATAATTAAAAATGAGAAAAAAAGAAATTTTAATTGGAAAAAAAGTAGATGTGCTTTTAAAGTAATTTATATAACTCGTTACTTCTACAGTTTTGAAATGGCTTTTAGAAAGTCTATCTTAATTACGTGAAAAAACATTTCTCCCATAGGTATGAAAAATAAAACTTTAAAAAAAGTAGAAAAAAATTACTGTAAAAGAAAAAAAAGCTAATAATATTTGAGAACAAAATGAAAATGGTGGTCATTTTTAAAACCTTTATGAAAAAGATTTAGGATTTGGCCAATTATCTTCTAAACTATATATTGAATCAAATTTATTACAACTATTCTATAAACCACAAAAATAAAAAAATGCGAAAATCAGATTTAATGGTTTGAAAAAGTATACACAAAAGATTAAAGTGTTTACAGTAAAGATTACAAGGTTTATAGTAAAGATTACAAGGTTTACGGTGAAGATTACGTCTCATATTACTCAACGGCGAAACTATCAACGGCTAATGGAGCTTTAAATGGTGAAACTGACTCCAAAATAGTTTGAACTTTTTTAATAGACAAACGAAAAGCATCTATAAAATAGTTTTTCTATTTTTCAAATTTATTTTTTTAATCAATTGTAAAGAGTAAAACAATTCAAGTCATGTTGAACTTTGAATATTAAAAAAAACTTTTTTAATGCTACATTAAAAAAAATTGTTTTCCTAGTTTATATATATATTTTCGTTAACCCACCCATGTAAACCCATCCTTCCACCAAACCCACCCATGTAAACCCATCCTTCCACCAAACCCACCCATGTAAACCCACCCTTCCACCAAACCCACCCATGTAAAGCCCACCATGAAACCACCATAATAAAACCCGATGCCACACTTTAAGGCCCCTTTACCTTCTTTTTAGGGCGCACACGCATAAAAGTGCATGCTTGCAGACCCATCAATTCGCCAATCTATCCACATAAACTCCCCAATCTCCCTCGTAAAGCACACCCACTGCCCCATCAAACAGCGCTCCCACATCACGACCCATTCGTCCCTCGGCAAACATCTAAAGCGCAATTCTTCCTCCAGCAAAACTCACTCTTTCCTGATAACATTTCCTTTCTGAACCACCCATTCTTCATTTTGAACCCATTTTATTTCACCACAAACCACCTATATTTCACCATAAACCACCTATATTTCACCATAAACCACCTATATTTCACAAAAAATCACCGATATTTCACCGCAAACCACCTATATTTCACCACAAGCCACACCTCCCACCCATAAAACACACGATTTTATGAAAATAAACCTCTTCTTCCGCACCAACCTTTCGCCTTGCCTTCACTTTCAAATTGAACTTTTCCATTTGGTCTTTCCAGCTTTCTTCATTTAAAGAATCATCTTTTCATTTTCCTTTCCATCCAATAAAATATTCACTCCAATTTCGGTTCATCTTTTCTGAACTCATTTCCTCTTCCATTTTCTCTCCGTCTTCCTTTTTTTTTCTTTTTTCTGCTAATTTGCTTTTAATTAATTACGATCTTCTTCCCCATTTAAGAAAAAAATTATTTTCACTTTATTTTATTGCATCACTTTTCTTGTTTTTTTCCTCATCTATTTCCCTCCACTCCCATCTGTTCCCAACCCCCATCTCATCTCCCCCCCTCCCTCTCTTCCTTCCTTTCCCTCTCTTCCCTCTCCTCCTCCACCCTCACTCACCTCCCCCTGAGGGATTTCTTTCCGAGATAATCTGGTTATTGTTAAAAATTTCAAGAAAGCGTCTGCGCATCATTCGATTATTTAAATTAAGGCAATTTTCATTCCCTTATTGCGCGGATTTTTCTATATTTAAAAATGTATATAGTTTAATAATTAAATTTTAAATGGTTTAATAATTAAATTTTAAATAGTTTAATAATTAAATTTTAAATAGTTTAATAATTAAATTTTAAATAGTTTAATAATTAAATTTTAAATAGTTTAATAATTTAATTTTAAATAGTTTAATAAATTAACTTTAAAAATGTTTAATAATTTAATTTTAAATAGTTTAATAGCTTAATTTTAAATAGTTTAATAATTTAATTTTGAATAGTTCAAAAATTTAATTTTAAATAGTTTAATAATTTAATTTTAAAGAGTTTAATAAAAAAATTCAAAGTTAATTTTTTTTAAAAAACAGTTATTTAATTTTTTATCCATTTTAATAATTTAATTTTTTATCCATTTTAATAATTTAATTTTTTATCCATTTTAATAATTTAATTTTTTATCCATTTTAATAATTTAATTTTTTATCCATTTTAATAATTTAATTTTTTATCCATTTTAATAATTTAATTTTTTATCCATTTTAATAATTTAATTTTTTATCCATTTAAATAATTTAATTTTTTATCCATTTAAATAATTTAATTTTTTATTCAGAGATGAAATGATACAGGTCGAGAAGAAAGGGATGAAAGGGCTCTAAACATTAGAATAAATTGGCACAAAAATTAAATAAAAAAGTTTATAAAACAAAAAGAAACTTCGCGCTTTGTTTAAAATTTAAAAACTTTTTTTTACCCATATTTTCTTTTTTAATTAAACTCAAACTTGAGAGATCTCAGAAAAACAAATTCGTTTGAATTTACGGCGAGATAGCGTTTGTGGTGGCTCCCGAATATAACTGTCAAAAAAGTGTTCAAAAATAATATATTCCTGCTTGCAATCTTCAGGGAACCCGAGTTTTCATTGCCTTAATTAACATTTAAGGATATTTAATTTGATAGATGGATGGAACGAGGATGGATGAATGAAACGAAGATGGATGGATGAAACGAGGATGGATGGATGAGAGAGGATGGATGGATGGGAGAGCATGGATGGATGGGAGAGCATGGATGGATGGGAGAGGATGGAAGGATGGAAGAGGATGGATGGATGGGTTGATGGTGATTAACTAAACGGTAGAGTGATGGATAGTTGGAAGGATGGATGAGTGAATTCAATAAGATGTTTGATGGATGGGTGGGTAGGTGGATTAATGGATGAATGAATAAAAGAAAGAACAGAAGATTTTAAATGAATCAATGAACACATGAAAAAGTAGAGTGATGGATTGACGGCTGAATACAATTATTATTCACTGCTATTCCTTTTATAATATATTATAATATATTATTATTATTAATAATATTATTATTATTATCATTGTTCTTATTATTATTTACTGTTATTCCTTTTTATTCTCTTTATTCTTCAACTCTTATGATCCTTAATTGAAAGGATGCCGATCAATGAACTTATTATTAATAAATTATTAATATTATTTTCCATATATCACGTAATTATTATTCGTAATAAACATTTAGTATTTATTTTAGTGTTTCTATACTTTATTTTATAGCGTCGTTTAAACTCATTTCAGTTTCAACACCACCGACCTGTATTTCGATCACACTTCTTCCTTCTCTCCCTCTTTCTTTTCCCCTATTCCCCCTTTCCCTATTTTTGCTTTTTTTTGTTTTTTTTCTGGTTTTCTATCTTTTTCTTTTTTCTATTTTGTTTTCTTCTATTTTTTCTATTATTATTAACCTATAAAACTCTGCTTTAGATGCCACTCTTGCGTTTTTTAATATAAGCCAAGATTCAATTGACATTTCAAAAATATTTTCAAATGAATACTTTTAGAGTCTATATTCATAATTTCCATATTTAAATTTGACATTGAAAAATAATTTAATCGATCTAGCAAAATAGTTTTAATTTGACATTTCTTTATTTTTCCAATTTTCTTCCCCCATTTTTTCACTTTACCTTCATTCTCTTCCCTCTTCTCTCCATCTCTCTAAAATCCAACATTTAATTCTTCAAAACGATTCCTCAGAGATTCGCTTCCATAATCACCCAAACTCCCTTCTAATCTTTCCGCGCCGACAAACCCTCCCTCCCCTCCACCCCCATACGCTTTCTATCATTCAGATTTTGAATACTTTTAAATCTATTCAAAATACTTTTAAATCTATTTTGAAATACTTTTAAATCTATTTTGAAATACTTTTAAATCTCTTTTGAAATACTTTTAAATCTATTTTGAAATACTTTTAAATCTATTTTGAAATACTTTTAAATCTCTTTTGAAATACTTTTAAATCTCTTTTGAAATACTTTTAAATCTATTTTCAAATACTTTTAAATCTATTTTGAAATACTTTTAAATCTCTTTTGAAATACTTTTAAATCTATTTTCAAATACTTTTAAATCTATTTTGAAATACTTTTAAATCTATTTTGAAATACTTTTAAATCTATTTTGAAATACTTTTAAATCTATTTTGAAATACTTTTAAATCTATTTTCAAATACTTTAAATACCACAAAATATTTGTAAAATACTTCAAATCTACTCGAAAATACTTTGAAATTATATCCAAGTATTCACTAAAGTCGTGAAGAGTTAAAGAATACAAAATAATACAAACAGTGAAATTAATATTATTAAAGAAGGAATATCTTCTGTTTAAAAAGTTTAGCAAAAATTTTTTTTTCACTACTGTTTTTTCTTCGTCTAAATACTCCCTAAATAATTTAAACCTCTCATCACTCATTCCATCCTCCACTCCTGTGAACTTTCATCATCATCATCATCATCATCATCATCATCATCATCATCATCGCCATCATCATCACCTTCATCATCATCGTCATCGCCATCATCATCATCATCATTAAAGTCGTCTCCATTTTTATAGCATTACATTGTCTGAATAAATATACGACAAATACCCTGAGACTATCAAGGGACATAAAAATAATGTTTAAAACTTTTCTTTAAAAACCATTTTGATCAAGTTTTGACTGAATCTTAAAATTTGTCAAAAAAAAACTTGAATTGAAAAAAACGCGAGTGAAGCACAGACGCTTTAATGTTTTTTTAAACGTTTTTGAACAGTTTTCGAGTTATTTTTTATAGAATATTTAAAACATCTTCAAACCATGAAGCTCAGTGAAGAAATGTTTTTTTTTATTTAATTTAGTGAAAATTTTTTTGATAATGAAAATTTTTGTAAGCACTACTTCCGTAAAAACCTCAAACTCTGAAGGTTCAAAAAGTTTTGCAAATCTAAAAGTAAAACTTTTTAATAGGTAGATTCTGAGAGTCTTTATGAGATGCAGTTTAAATGCTTGAGAATTTTTTCATTTGAAGCCTGCGGAATTACTCTGTTTTGTTCTCGACTTTAAATAATGAAAAGAAATTCTTACATTAAACTATTCATCCCCTTCTGATTCGTTTATTCCTTTTTAGTAACCTTATCCATCCATCCATCCATCCATCCATCCATCCATCCATCCATCCATCCATCCATCCATCCATCCATCCATCCATCCATCCATCCATCCATCCATCCATCCATCCATCCATCCATCCATCCATCCATCCATCCATCCATCCATCCATCCATCCATCCATCCATCCATCCATCCATCCATCCATCCATCCATCCATCCATCCATCCATCCATCCATCCATCCATCCATCCATCCATCCATCCATCCATCCATCCATCCATCCATCCATCCATCCATCCATCCATCCATCCATCCATCCATCCATCCATCCATCCATCCATCCATCCATCCATCCATCCATCCATCCATCCATCCATCCATCCATCCATCCATCCATCCATCCATCCATCCATCCATCCATCCATCCATCCATCCATCCATCCATCCATCCATCCATCCATCCATCCTTTGAACACTGAATATTCTGCTTCACAAAAGATTAACGCTTGACGTATTCTTCAAGCATCTTCTTTTTTCAAAATTCGTAAAAATACTTTTCCAGTTTTTCAAACGTTTTTTGGAAAACTAAATTTTTTTTCCATTTCTAGTGGTATATCAAATTTGTAATTTTTTTTTTGCTTTTTATGTCTATGCATCATTTACTAAGGCATTAGAAAAATTAGTTAATGTGAAGATTATTTATCCACAGTCAAGAAAAAAACTCATCATCTCAAACAATGAGAAAAAACGTGGACTTGTTTAACTTTTTACAATTTTTGTTTTATTTTTCAAATTAATTCACTTAAATAACAGTTAAAATGGTGGATAAAAACAAAATTTCATTTAATAGCTGCAAAATTGAAGTAAAAAAATCTTGAAAAGAGTACACACAAAAACTTTATTACACTACGTAATTGTGAAAAACTATTCTAAGCAAAATTTGAAAAATTTTAGTGACATTAAAACTTAATGTGAAGAATAAAAAAAAGTAAAAAAATGGGACTTTATCATAATTATCAAAAGCCTTCGAGATTGTGTTGAGTTTTTAATATTTCATTTATTGTTATATATTTATTTTTATTTTTATTGGTAGTAATATTATAATTTTTCTTCTTTTAATAAAAAATAATAGTTTATAAAATGTGTAATAGATTATTTTCATGATACCACGATATACAGGTGGTGTTTTAAATCGACTTCCAAACTAGACTTTCAGATAAAAAAATATAATTTGAAGAAATAATAATAAATTTTCAAATAACTATTTAAAAAAAGTACTTCAAAACTATTTTCAATTAAGTTTCCATATGTTTATTTTTCCGGAGGGAAAAAAAGTTATTTGGGGAAAAACGTTTTTCAAAACAAATAAAAATGACTTTCGGTCGTGACCTTTCCGCGGGTTTTGAGTGGAAAAGCATTTTGATTGCTATTTTTTTTACAATGCACTGAAAAATATCTGTAAAAAATTAATAAAAAATTAAAAAGTCTGAACATCATTAAAAGTATTTTTTTATTTTCAGTAATAAATCATTTTTCTCCCTTGGAGCTAGAGAATCGTAATTGCAGCCGTTTTCATAGTCAATAATATTTTACATTAAGGGTGAAACTTCCAAGTTCTAAACAATTGCTTAACGGTTGAAAAATTAATTGATTTTTTTTTTCATACATTTTATTGTTTTTACAGTGGTTTTTGATTGATTTTTGAACGTTTTTTCCTTCAAGAAAAACCTTTACTGCGCTAATGAGCTTAATGAAAAACAATTCATTTTAGAAAAACAAACTTTCCGGAGAAAAAAAAATTGAATTTCAAAGTTAGAATGTGATTGGAAAATCCTGTTGAACATTTTGAAATTTACTTAAGCTAAAAGACTCTCCCTTTTTCTTTAATTGTTTCAAAATGTTATACAAATAATTGACTAGAGTTAATTAGAAAAACATTTACAATGCGACGTTCTAATGTTTATTTGTTTTGTTATTTATTCAGAAGATAATTTCACGGTGGATAGATAATGTGTTCTTTCATCGTCTTGCTACAACTACTACTACTAGTACTACTACTATTACTACTACTACTACTACTACTACTACTACTACTACTACTACTACTACTACTACTACTACTACTACTACTACTACTACTACCACTACTACTACTACTACTACTACTACTACTACTACTACTACTACTACTACTACTACTACTACTACTACTACTACTACTACTACTACTACTACTACTACTACTACTACTACTACTACTACACTACTACTACTACTACTACTACTACTACTACTACTACTACTACTACTACTACTACTACTACTACTACTACTACTACTACTACTACTACTACTACTACTACTACTACTACTACTACTTATTAACCCATTAACGCATGACTCAAAGGAATTAATTAATTTTTTAACATTTTATTGAAAACCCGATTCTAACAAATAAAATCAAAAAATTAGTCTGAAATATTTTATACAAAAAAAGTTATGATGAAAATAAAAAATGTCCTTAAAAAAGGACGCTATGCATTGCTACCGACGGTAATCACGATTCGTGGTAGATGCTGAAGCACTCCAAATGTAAAGCTACATTACATTTAAGGCATTTCTTTTCCACTTTCTTTCCACATTGCTTGCATCTTTTTTGGCCATCTTCAATTTTACCAATAAAATGATCTTTTTCATCGTATCGGACATCTGCAATCACGCTTTTAGCTAAATTCATGGATCCTTTTTTTTCTTTTTTGATCTGTTTGAAACCATATGAAAAAATTATAAATATTTCAGTTTAACATGAATAATAATAAAAACTCACATCAATTTGGCCTAGAATTGATTTCACAACCTGACGTCTAAACTGCACACATGTAAATTTTTCATTTTTATTATACTTTTTAAAAATGCACCAGGCATTGTGGACAGAGGCATCAATTAAAAAACCAAATAAAGGCCACCACCACTTTTTTAGCCTTATATTTATTCTAACATTTTCAATATTTTTATCCATTTGGTCCGTTCCACCCATGTAATGATTATATCGGTTTATAAGGAAAGGCTGTGGAATTTGGACATGTTTTTTTTGAGATGCTGACCATCTTTTCACCTCTTTTATAGGCTCCACTCCATGATTACTTGAAAGTAAAGTAACAACGCTATTATCATTCCACCTTACCACAATGATATTCGATTCTTCATCCAATAAATAGTCATATTCTCCTCTTGGCTTTTTTTTCATTATTTCAACATCTTGAATTGGACATTTTTCTATCCGGTTTTTTCTAACTGTGCCAGTTGCAAATATATTATTATTTTTTAACTGTTCAATCAACCTAAAAGAGGTGAAGAAATTATCAAAATATAACTCAAATGGAGTGTCTTTTGGTAAGCATTTTATTAGTTTAGATACCACCGATCCACCAAGTCCTAATTCGCTATTGAACTCTTCAGAGGCTCCTTGATACGGGTTACAATTTACCAAATACCCAAGCCTATTATTTAAGCACCAAACTTTATATCCAAACCTTATGGGTTTTCCTCTGATAAACTGTTTTGATGAATGCCTTCCATAATATGGCACCATTGATTCATCAATCGCCAAATGACATTCTTTGGGCCAAAATTTGAGAAATCTTTCATTCATAGCATCAAATAATGGACGCACTTTGGCCATCTTGTCTAACTTATTAATTTTCTCGTTGTCATTGCAATGCAAATATCTTAATAACTCTTCAAATCTGTTGACAGTCATAGCATTGCTTACAGCTAGATTGTGTACATCGTCGCTCTGTTCCCAGTACATCCTGCGGTTTGCCAAAGGAACATAACCTGAAAGCATGAGTATAGCCAGCACCACTCTATATTCATTTTCAGTAGCATTCAGCTGTTTTAGTTTTTGGCTGGCATATAAATTTGACATGTCTGTTATTAGCTTGATGACTGGTACATCCAAAAATAAATTAAACAATGTGAGAGGAGACATGTTTTCTAAATTTGGTTTGTCCTCTGAACTATTATCTGCCAATAATCCAGTAGTAATGTCTTTTTTGGTCCATCTCCGATCAATTTTAATTTTTTTAGCTGGCCTTTTTACAGCAGTTTCTTCTCTACTTATAGTGGTTTTCTCTTCCCCAATTTTGGAAATTACTATTTCTGCTTCTGCATTTAGCTGGTTTCTTGATAAATTATCTAGAGTACCTTCACCATCCTCGGGTCCACTATCCTCATCAGAGCAGTTTGGGTCAGTAGGAGGAATCATGACTATATCTGCTGAAAAGAAATCATTGTCATCTTCCAAAATACTAAGGACTTCATGAAGAGCGAATCTGAAAATAATTGTTTTTACCATCAGTATTACTGCATAGTGTCCTTAAAAAAGGACACTCAATAAAACACAGTTTTTGGAAATAATATTACATGTAAAATAAAATTTATTTTAAATAAAGATATAAGAATGAATAACAATGAAATATTATTATACATTATGAATGGTAGACATTAAATAAAATTATAACTAACTTTTTTTCATGAGCCATGACAAAAACACAAAAAATTTAGTTATCGCCTTGAAAAATCAGAATATCGAAACAATCTATCAATTTCAAATCACAAAAAAATTTTTAACAAAGACTTCAGTTTATATAGGACAGGATTAGCTGCAAAGATAATAAATATAATCAAGATAACTATTATTAAAAAAACTTTTTATTGCTGTCCTTAAAAAAGGACAGTATGCGTTAATGGGTTAAATATGAATTCAAACGTTGAATAAATTATTAGTTAGAAAACACATTTTTATTAGTTCATTAAGTAAATATTACAAAATGTAAAGATCTTAACTGTTTTAAAAATTGCATTTTATTACCAAAACAAAAAATACACAGGTGAGAAAATAGAGATGAAAATGAAATTCAAAAAAATGGAAAAATGAAGATAAAATGTGAACATCTAAAGCTCTCAAAAACAAAAAGAATAAACGACGATTACCCCAAGAATCGTGAATGTAAAACCAAAAACTATAAATAAAATACAAAGATTATAAATAGCCAAAGAAAAGATCATAAATATTGTAATGTTGTCAATTCCGGTCATCCATCTTCTTCCGCCCAATTTGGAAACAGTTTTGAAAGGTCCACGTCAAAAAAGTGTTGTTCCAGAAAAAGTCAATGATTGTTATCATTCTCCTTCTCTTCCTTTTCCTCCTCCTCCTCTTCCTCCTCCTTCTGATCATATTCATCATCTTTTTCTCCCTTTTCATCATTATCATCTTTTTCCTCCTCATCATCAACATCATCATCATCATCACCATAATGATCATCATCAACAACCACTAACCAAGCAACAAGACCTTCTAGACAACAACCATGGGATGAGATTTCCTGATAGGTCATTATTCTTCTCTACGTCATCATCATTATCATCTCCACCCACATCATTATCATCATCACCATCATTCCCATCCACATCATTATCATCCTCACCATCCACATCATTATCATCATCACCATTTATGTTTTCTTCTTCAGCTTCATCATCGAAATCATTATCGTTACAACCATCACCACTACCATCATCATCATCACCATCATTCTCTTCTTTTTCATTTCTTTCATTCAATCAAAGGATTAGTTTTACTCTTAGCATTTTTTTAATGTTTCTTTGTGAAAATGTATCTATTTTTTTATATTACTCGATTTTCAATCTTTTTTCAGTTTTGTTTTTTAGCAATAATTTTTATTTCATTTTTATTCCAGTTATTATTTTAGCCTTTTTTTTTCAATCCCTTTTAAAATTTTATTTTGATTTCATTAAAAATAAAAAAAATTCAAAAGCGGTTACATGGAGTTTTTCTAAAGCAAAACTGTCATTGGAATGTTTAAAGTTTTCATTTAAGTTTTTTCCATCTTCATCAAAAAACCTTTTTTCCAATTTTTTATCATTTCCAAAACCTCTATCATCCTTATCATCCTCATCATCATCATCATCATCATCATCATCATCATCATCTTTACCATCATCATCGTCATCACCGCTTTCATTAGGGTTTTCACCATTAACTTCACTTCACTCTTTTTTGCCACGACGACAACTACAACACTTATTATCCTCTTCACCACCGTTGTTACCTTCTTCCTGTTCTTTCTCTTCATCTTCCTCTTCCTCCTCCTCCGCTTCACCTTCCTCCTCCTCCTTCTCCTCCGCTTCACCTTCCTTCTCCTCCTCCTCCACCTACAACTTCTACATCTTCATCATTGCCACCATCCTAGCGACAGGTTACTAAAACAAAACTATAAATTGTTCAATCTTACTCAAATTTCAATTTATTCAAGTTTAATTATGACATTAATATTAATTTATTTTTTAAAATTAAATATTCATCTTAAAAATTGCTCTGTTTCTGTTGATCAGTTTTATAAATTACTCTTAAGAAGTCTAAGGGTCTTTATTTAAATTAAAATATGATAAAGTTTATTTTATAATCCGATTTTATCTACAATTCATACGCTATAGAAATAAATAAATAATTTATTTTATTTATAAATTTTTCCTTCGTTTTCACATGTATTTTTTTATTATTTATAAGTTTTTTATTATAATTATATTTATATTTTTTCACTGTACTTTATTGTGTTTTATGCTTTCGACAAAATACCTTTTCCATGCTTTATTATATGGGACATAAACACTTTGTTTCGCCATTTATGCCTTTTTTATTGTTTAATTTTATTTTTCCGATAATTGTTTTAGAGTATTTCAAATTTTATTCGAGTGGAATATAATGATTTTTTATTTTTAATAACAATTTTAACGCAGGTTATTATTTCAGACTTCCATGTATAATGCTATGAAACATAGGGAATCAGTTCAAAGTTAACTATCGATAATTATCATAGACTTTAAAATAAATTTTTAAAATGTAAAAAAAACTTATGAAAATATATAGACATTAAAAAAAGCATTTTCTTACAAGATTAAAAATGCAAAACGATTTTTAAATTAAGAAACTTTAAATAAAAATACACTATAGTTCTTGCATAACAAAGGCATTGAAAAAATGTTAAAAAAACAAAACAATTTTTTTTCAAGAAAAACAAAAAAATAGAAAAAAGGTTTGGTCACTCGATAGTACTTCTTTAAAAGCACGCTTGTTTGAAAGTGAGACTGTGTGCTCAGCTCAGGTTTACACACAGATAGTTTTGATTACTCTGGAAAAAAATGAGATTTGAAACTGAGTATACTTGTTATTTAAAAGTAAAAATATTATATTAGAAAAATTTAATTATTGAAATATTTAACTACTCTTAACTCAATTCTGACCAACTCAGGCCACTAGTTTCTTTTCTTTTTGAAATATTTTTCTGTTTGTTTTTCCATTCTTTTCTTTGCGACATTTTGAATTCCTCAGGAACGTCTGAACACAAGAAGACGATAAATTAAGAGTCTTTTCATAGTCAGAAACACCCTTTCTCTACACACACAAACACACACATACACACACACACACACACACACACACACACACACACACACACACACACACACACACACACACACACACACACACACACACACACACACACACACACACACACACACACACACACACACACACACACACACACACACACACACACACACACACACACACACACACACACACACACACACACACACACACACACACACACACACACACACACACACACACACACACACACACACACACACACACACACACACACACACACACACACACACACACACACACACACACACACACACACACACACACACACACACACACACACACACACACACACACACACACACACACACACACACATACACATGCACACACACACACACACAAACACACACACACACAATCCCATTAATTTTGTACAAGAGATTAGTCATCTAATTAATAAGAAACATTAAGAATGGATTTTTTTATTTAACAATTCCTTTCAGTAAAATAATTAATTATTTGAATTTTCTGATTTTCTAAAATAGTTTTTCCCACATTAAAAATGTATTTTAAAAATTTTCTGAATTGAAATTCTTCTTTCTCTCTATATTAAACTCTACAACCCCTATTAACTTTCCAGTTTTTTTGTTTTTTAATGGTTTTTATGGTGCATAAACCGACCTAACGGTCATTTTAACTGGTATTTTCCCCTTTTCAATTTAAATAATTTACCTCCTATGGAGAATTAAACTTTCAAAAGACCATTTTGGAAAAAAATCAAGGTTGTTATCTTGTTTTTATTTTTCTCAATTTAAATTTTTTAAAATTATATATTCAATATTCAATTGTCAAATTTTTTTCCAATTATTTTATTCTCTGTTTATCTTTTCGAAATGATTTTTTTCCTATTCTATCTTTTCTTAATTTATTTTACAATCAATTCCTCATCCATTTTCACTAATTTTCCAAAAAAAATGCATTTATTTTTTCAAAAGTTTTTCCTTTTTTTTGCAGGCTGTGGAGTTTCAGCAGCGTGTGACAGTTATTCACTGCTGATGTGTGTCAAGCAGCTGGCCCCCTACCAAGAAAGGTAGTCGTGGTTGTGTGTGGTTGTGTGTGGTTGTGTGTGGTTGTGTGTGGTTGTGTGTGGTTGTGTGTGGTTGTGTGTGGTTGTGTGTGGTTGTGTGTGGTTGTGTGTGGTTGTGTGTGGTGGTGTGTGGTGGTGTGTGGTTGTGTGTGGTTTTGTGTGGTTGTGTGTGGTTGTGTGTGGTGGTGTGTGGTTGTGTGTGGTTGTGTGTGGTTGTGTGTGGTTGTGTGTGGTTGTGTGTGGTTGTGTGTGGTTGTGTGTGGTTGTGGTTGTGTGTGGTTGTGTGTGGTTGGATGTGGTTGTGTGTGGTGGTGTGGTAGTGGTTGTGTGTGGTTGGTGTAGTGTGGGTGGTGTTAATTATTGCAATAGTGTAGAGGTCGTGGTGGTTTTGTAGTGTCAGGTGACAATTTTGAAAATAATTAAAGCGAAAGAAAAGTTATAGTGATGATGGAAAATGAGGTTGATGAAGCTGGATCAAGTGGTTGTGGAATTGAAAATAATTTCATTCCAACAACATCTCAACAACATCTCAACAACATCTCAGCAAAATCTCAACAACATCTCAACAACATCTCAACAACATCTCAACAACATCTCAACAACATCTCAGCAAAATCTCAACAACATCTCAACAACATCTCAACAATATCTCAACAACATCTCAACAACATCTCAACAACATCTCAACAACATCTCAACAACATTCCAACAGATTAGAGAGTGGCTTCGTGGCGATGAGACAAAGAGAGTTGGATCTAATGTGTCAGTGAGTGGAGTGGTATGAGTGGGGAAGGGTGGAGTGACTAGTGGAGTAGTGGGAGGTAATGGTAGTGGGGTTGGATGAAAGTTTGGATGGTGGTGGCTGGAAGAGTGGTCAAGAGTGGTAGTGGGTAGAGGTAGAAGTGGTCGAAAGTGAGGTGGTCGAAGTAAGGGTGGATTGAAAGTAAAACGAATGCAACGAAGGGTAATGGAGGGTTTCAGATTTGAAATCGACAGGCTCTCAAACAACATAAAATCTCCCAATTCCCAACCCAGAAGGTACAACGAAATCTCAATTTGCGTCCAAAGAGCAACTTCAACCTGTTCTAGTCGATCTGTTTCCGGTTCTCCATCTATTTCCGGTCCACCATCTGCTTCCGCTTTATCAAGTCCACCTATATCCGGTCCGCCATCTTCCTCGTCCTCCTTTCAAATTAAGCCTCCAAAATTCATGGCCTTGGTTTCATCATCATCATCATCATCACAATCATTATCATCATCGCCATCATCATCATCATCATCATCATCATCATTAGCATCATCATCATCATTGCCATCATCATCATCATCATCATCACCATCATCATCATCAGTAGCATCCTCATCATCACCATCATCATCAGCATCATCATCATCAGCACCACACTCAAAGCCTTTCAGTGAAATGCCATATCATGGGAAGAGCTTCTCTCTATTGCATCGCTCCAGACGTACGAATAGAAATATTAATAAAAATAATAAAAAAAGTATTCATAGAAAAAAGAAAAAAAGTAATATAAACATTGAAAATGAAAATAAAAGTAATGTTAAAAATAAAAATGGCAATAATGTAATTAAAGATATTGAAAATATCAGCGAAAATGAAAAAAATAATTTTTTCACTAAAAGAAAACATTTTTTGGAAACTGAAAAAAACAAAAGGATTGAAATGAATAATGATAATAAAAAACATAGTCACAGTATTAGTTGTCTTGGGGAGGTACGAATTAATAGTTTTGTATGCATTGAAGGCATGTCTAATAATAAAATTGCTATGAGTAAAGGTACTCGTGGTGTAAGTGGTGGACGCTGTGGAGGTGGTAGTAGTGGTGGTGGAGGTAGTAGTAGTAGTGGGAGTGGGGGTAGTAGTACTAGTAGTAGTAGTAGTAGTAGTAGTGGGGGTGGTAGTAGTAGTAGTAGTAGTAGTGGTGGTAGTAGTAATAGCAGCAGTAGTAGTAGTAGTAGTAGTGGTAGTAGTAATAGTAGTAGTAGTAGTAGTAGTAGTAGTAGTAGTAGTAGTAGTAGTAGTAGTAGTAGTAGTAGTAGTAGTAGTAGTAGTAGTAGTAGTAGTAGTAGTAGTAGTAGTAGTAGTAGAAGTAATAGTAGTCAAAATAGTGGTAATAGTGGTGGCATTAGTAGTAAAAGTATTAGTTTATGCAGTAATAAAAGTATTATTAGGAACATTAAGAATGCCATTGCTCAATCTTTTAAAGAAAAAACAAAAGAAAATAATCGTAGAAAAAAGAAAAAGAAAAAAGTTAATGATAGAGCTAATGTTTTTAATAACCTTACTTTGATTAATCAAAACGAAAAGAAAACCAAAATTCTTATCAGAAAGGGTTTCATGAAAAATAGAAAAAAAATTGATTACAGTTATGAAGGTAACAAAAGCAATTTGAATAATAAAGAGATGAACCCTGAAAGAAGTTGGATGAAAATCATAACTACTACTACTACTACTACTACTACTACTACTACTACTACTACTACTACTACTACTACTACTACTACTACTACTACTACTACTACTACTACTACTACTACTACTACTAATACTACTACTACTACTACTACTACTACTACTACTACTACTACTACTACTACTACTACTACTACTACTACTACTACAACTACTACTACTACTACTACTACTACTACTACTACTACTACTACTACTACTACTACTACTACTACTACTACTACTACTACTACTACTACTACTACTACTACTACTAATACTACTACTACTACTACTACTACTACTACTACTACTACTACTACTACTACTACTACTACTACTACTACTACTACTACTACTACTACTACTACTACTACTACTACTACTACTACTACTACTACTACTACTACTACTACTACTACGACTACTACTTCTACTTCTACTACTACTACTACTACTACTACTACTACTACTACTACTACTACTACTACTACTACTACTACTACTACTACTACTACTACTACTACTACTACTACTACTACTACTACTACTACTACTACTACTACTACTACTACTACTACTACTACTACTACTACTACTACTACTACTACTACTTCTACTTCTACTCCTACTACTACTATTTCTACGACTACTACTACTACTACTACTACTACTACTAAAGTTGAAACTGAAACACAATCTCATATTCAAAGTTTTAAATCAACTTCAACAACTTCTATGGCTACAAAAACAACAACTAATACAACGACTAAAACAAATATATCAAGTTTCACAACAGCTACAAAAACACCATCAACTTCAACAACAATAAGTACAACAACTACAACAACAACAATTACAACAACACCATCAACTACCACAACAACTACCACAACAACTACCACAACAGCCTTCATCGACAAAGTTATATTTTTGCTCAATAATCTGAAGATTAACTTGAATCTTAACCAAGTCGCTCAACTAAGAACTAAAAATAGTAGAATTATAAGTAACAGTAGTAGTATTAGTAGCATTATTATTAGTAGTAGTAGCAGTAGAGGTAGTAGTGGTAGCAGTAGTAATGTTAGTAGTAGTAGTAGTAGTAGTCGTAGTATTAGTAGTAGTAGTCGTAGTAGTAGTAATGGTGCAAAGTCATTGTACAGTTTTCGAAACATCTACAACAACAGAAAAAAACGACACTTTTTCGACAAAAACAACAAAAACAACAACAAAAATCTTGAAGTGGATCTCAAAATTCCACGTTTTCACTCTCACAACCACCTGAACAACGACAACAACAACAACAACAACAACGACCAAACTTTAACAAAAAGCTTCAGTAATAACAATAACAACAACCACTACCACTATCGTATCAGCGACAACAACTACAACTACTTAACCAGCAATCACCACAACAACCACAACCATTTAACCAGTGAAAACTACCACAACAACTACAACAACAACTACAACTACAACAACAACAACCACCACAGCAACAACCACCACAACAACAACCACCACAACACTTCCTCTCTACAACTGAAACAACGACACTGGACAGGAATCGAAAAGTCTTTCAACTTTCTCTGCTCCACTGCAACTAATGGTTTCTTACAAAACTAACAAAACCTTTTCTTTTTGAAATATAAATAAATTATTGAAATTTATATTTTTTACTGTTAACTAAAAAAACGGTATTTCTTATGTTTTTATTCCGATGAGCGTTTTTGTATAAAATGTAAATTGAACTTTGAACAGGATAAGCTGCAGCTCTTTATTTAATCGTATCCGTCAAATCTTAATTTTTCGACTCTCTTTTAAAAACAAACAAAAAACTTTTTTTTAAGGTTTTTTAAAAGTTTTTTTTTCAACTAAACTACTCGAGTTACTTGAAACTTGAAAAATTTGCACAAACATTTAAATAAAAACATTTAATATTTAAAAAAGTCATTGTTGATATAAATAAAAAATGCCAAGAAAAAAACATTTTTATGAAAATGAAAACTAAAAATAGAAGAAAAAAATTAATTTTGCTTTCACTGAAGCATACGATGCAGTGTCATCAGAGTCTTGAAAAACAAAAATAAAGATTATCAAAACTAAATAAATAAAGTTTAAAGAAAAAATAAATAGAATTATTTTAACTATTGAGAAGAAAAGGTTTTTTTGAAAACAATTTGAACCCAAAACTAATTTCTGCGTCATGGTTTGTAGCAAAACTCATTATGGTACTAGAAAAACGATTCTCTGGATAAATGGCTGCTTATGATTAAGGAGGAAAAAGAAAATAGAAGAAAAAAACAATAAAATAATAGTTTAAGGAAAAAAGAAAAAAAGTTTCTAAAAAATAACGGAATAAATAAAATAAAACGAATAGAAGTTGTTTTTTTATCATTAGAACGGAAGATAATGAATAAAAATGAAAACTTATAAATCTAAATGTTATGAGGATAACTGAGAAAAGCTGATGAGAAAGAAAAAAACACAAAATAATAATTACAATAATAATAATATTAATGACAATAATAATAATAATAATGAATAAGGATAATAAGACTTGCCAACAACGGATCATTATCCTGGATTGATAAACTTTCTAATTAAACCATAAATCATTCTAAGTGGGTGTGTGTGTGTGTGTGTGTATGTATGTGTGTGTGTGTGTGTGTGTGTGTGTGTGTGTGTGTGTGTGTGTGTGTGTGTGTGTGTGTGTGTGTGTGTGTGTGTGTGTGTGTGTGTGTGTGTGTGTGTGTGTGTGTGTGTGTGTGTGTGTGTGTGTGTGTGTGTGTGTGTGTGTGTGTGTGTGTGTGTGTGTGTGTGTGTGTGTGTGTGTGTGTGTGTGTGTGTGTGTGTGTGTGTGTGTGTGTGTGTGTGTGTGTGTGTGTGTGTGTGTGTGTGTGTGTGTGTGTGTGTGTGTGTGTGTGTGTGTGTGTGTGTGTGTGTGTGTGTGTGTGTGTGTGTGTGTGTGTGTGTGTGTGTGTGTGTGTGTGTGTGTGTGTGTGTGTGTGTGTGTGTGTGTGTGTGTGTGTGTGTGTGTGTGTGTGTGTGTGTGTGTGTGTGTGTGTGTGTGTGTGTGTGTGTGTGTGTGTGTGTGTGTGTGTGTGTGTGTGTGTGTGTGTGTGTGTGTGTGTGTGTGTGTGTGTGTGTGTGTGTGTGTGTGTGTGTGTGTGTGTGTGTGTGTGTGTGTGTGTGTGTGTATGTGTGTGTATGTGTGTGTATGTGTATATCTGCTTGCGTTTATGTGAAGTGAATTTGTAATTTCAATTTCTCAAAATGTAGAATAGGCGGAAAGATGGATGAATGATGGATGGATGGAAGAAAGAAAAACAAAAGAAAATAAAAATTTAGATAAATGTTTTTTTTTCAACCAGAAACCTCTCATAGACTCAAGTTTCCGTTTTTGTCTCCAAAAAACACGTTTCAAAGATAGTTTTTCAAGACTTTTGAAGTTTGAAGTCTAAACTTTAAAAATTGCAATTTTTGTAATAAAATAAAAACTTTAAAAAAAGAATTGCGTAAAGACTTAAATATTTTTTTTCTATTTGAAACCTTTAAAAATAAAAATATCAAATATTAAAATAAACTGCTCTTTTGAAAAAAACTAAATTACAATTTATATGGTTTCTTTGTAAAAGTCTAAATTTAAATACGGTTCCGATAAATATTTTTATTATTTTATTTTATTACTTTTTAAATAATAAAACTTACTTTGCATGTAACAACTCCCCAGATACATATTAACTTTCTATTTCTCGATTCTTGTTGAAAAAAATTTAAACATTCTTTTTATACAGCAGTTTTACAGAAAGATTTTAATAATTTGATATACTAAATTCGATATAATCATTAAAAAAGTATTTTAAAATACAATTATTTTTTAAAGTATACATTTTCAAATTACAATTTTTTCAATAGAACAAAACTTTTTATTTCTAATTTACCCTACTCAGTTTACATTTTGAAACCAATTTCTGCTTATTCTTCTACTTTTTCTTTTCTCTGCCCCTTATTTTATATTTATTTTTTTCCACCCATACCCCCTATCTCTGTATCTCTATCTCTCCACTCCCTCCCATCTACCTTCTCCCCCCCCCCTCCCCAGACCTCAAGCGACATCGGGCTTGTCTCTCCAGCCCTCCTGTCTTGGAAGCATTGTTGGCCTGCAACAAAACCTACCACATGCAGATCTTCTTCCACCAACAACAACTCCAACATCATCATCAGGATCGTGCTGCTGATGATGATGATGATATTTGCTCGTAAGTATTAGTGTTGATTTTATTGTATTTTATCATCATCATCATTATCATCTTACTCATTTCTCATTATCATTTATGTGATAAAATAAAAATGTAACAAATAAAAAAGTTTCGTTTTAATTTGTAACGTTTGCTGTTTCTTTTGTTCGGAGTCTCTGGCGAAAGTGACAGAAGGCTGAAGATGATTAACGAGGGGGAATTAATATTCTCGAAAGACAAAAGTGTTACGCTATAAAAAATAAAAAACAAAATGAAAAAACATAGGTTTGCAAAAAAACAAAAAGTTGTTAATGATGATATAGTGTCTTAGAATAAAAAAGAAATATAAAAAAAACACAATAAATCAAAACTTTCGGGAACGTATACCGATGTATGAGGGTGAGCGAGAGAGATTAATGATGGCAAGAAAGAGAAATTTTTTTCGTTTAATGAAATGGAAGAAAACTACTTAAAAACAAAATGAGAAAAACGAAAAGATGGTTTGTAGGAAAATACTTTTAAAGGATGAATTAATCTCGGAAATTTAAAATGCTTAACGAACAAAAAATAATTTAAACTATTATAAGATATATTTTATAAAGAAAAAAAGTTTCAAAATGTTTTTGAGCATTTTTCATTATAAAAATTATTTTTATTTGAAAAACTACAATAGAGCCTGGAGCAGACCTGACGCCGCCTTAATTGCCATCCTCCATATTCATGAATTTTACTGAAAAAAGTTTTTTATTTAAAAAAAATAATAATATATAAAATAAATAAATCTAAAAAATATGTTATTAAAACAAAAAATGTTTTGTTGAAAATAATAAAACAAAGACAAAAAGTGAAGCATTAGTTTTATGGCTAAACGCTTTAATACGTCACCCTCATTACCACCATCAATCTTACTATTTCATAACTGAAACCATCATCATCATGACCACTTGACAACTATTATCATCACAATGACTCCCATCATCACTACCAGCGCTTCCCCCTTCATCACAACTATTACCACCATCTCAACTGCCTTTATCATCATCTACCCATCATTATCATCATTTCAACCAACCATACCATCATCATCATCACCACCACCAAAAAAATCATCATCATCACAACCTCCCCTCCTCCTCTTCTCTACAACCCCTACCTCAACCACAACCTCCAACCCCCTCCGCACTGACCCAGAATCACCAAACGTTTTCTGCGTTGCCTTGACGACAAGTTGACCTCCTTTTGCGGGCCAATGGCGGCTCAGCTGGTCGTCCACGTGGTCAAAGAAATTCGAAATCCTGCCCTCTCATTGGACCACCAGTGCACGCTGGGTGAGTAGTGGAAGAAAGAGCGTTTAGAATATATCAATGGTAAACAACTTGTTTTATATTTTTTGCTTTGAGATTAACTTATTCATTACTTCTGAAGTGTTCATTGTTACCACCACCATCATCATCATCACCACCATCCCCATCTTCATCATCGTCATCATCATCACCATCATTATCATCATCACCACAGATGGTAGCACTCTGAAACCGAGTCATTTTTTTCTTCTCATCATCTCCCTACTCACCATCATCATCATAACCACACCCACCATCACCACACCCACCACCACCATCACCACAGCCACCACCCCCTCCACAGTTGTCATAACAACCATGAAAAACAAAACTTTAACAACTACAACAACAACAAACACCGTTGAAGTTGAGAATCTTCAAAGTAACAAAACGTTAAAAAAAATTTAAAAACTAAAACTTTATAAAACAAAAGCTGTCACGAAAGCATAAACACAAAATTCAAAACTCATCAACCCTCCACAATTTCAAATACTATCATCATCACCACCTTCACAACGACTACTATCATCATCACCACCTCCACAACGACTCATACTATCATCAAGACCACCTCCACAACGACTACTATCATCATCACCACCGCAGTCTCATTATAAATAATCCTTCGAAAAGCATTGCGATGATACGGCTAATGAGGAGAACAAACTGAAAAAAAATAATAATAAAACAAATAAGAATATATATTTTAAAACAAATAATAATAAATATTTTAAAATAAAAAGTGATAAATATTTTAAAATATAATAATATTACTAATTTCAAAAATAAGAAAAACTGAAGAAATAAACAGAAAGAAAGTAAAAGTACGAGTGATGATAGTAGTAGTTGCGGAACCCTCAAGTTCTATGGAAGACTTGGGCAATTCTACAACAGTTTAAATGATTTTAGGACCGTGGTGTGGAAACAAGTGGAAATAATTATGATTGTTCCACTATTTAAATTTATTTAGTTTATTTAATTATTAATACAATTTAGAAGGAATAAAATTATAAATAAAATTAGTAAATGTATTGGCGGCTTTCCCTAGAATAGTATGTTTGTTTATAACCTGAATTTGCAATCATATTATTATCTATTTTTCATATTTTAAGTTATTATTTGGATTTTTATTCTTTTTATTGTCATTTGAGACGCTCATTAAACAGAATATTCTTGTAAGTAGACGCTTAAGACCCCAGCATCATCATCAACATCATCATCATCATCATCAGCATCAGCATCATCATCCCCCTCATCCCCCTCATCCTCATCATCTGTTAAATGTTTTTCTTATTTTTATCATTATTACATAACTCTTTTTTGGGCTATAAAAAAAAAATTATTATTACTAATTTTTTTTCAAATACGATAAAGGGTATCATTTTTTACCCAATCATTTTTTCTTCCTCGTTTTGAAAATAAAAAAAAACTATTTTATCCTTACAGCGATGCCTCATTAAGGTATGAAACCTCTTGTAACCACTTATGTCAGAAATAATATTATTTTTGCTAAATCAAACTTTTTCTCACTTATTCATTTTTCCTTTGAAAAATATTTTTAATTGTTTTTTTGTTGCATTTTTCAAACTTGAAAAATTTAGGACATTAGAGTATTTTTTAAATAATTTTTTTTTAATTTTTTGAAAAACGTTATTACAATTTACCAACCGCCATATTTTTTTTCAAAACAATTTTTACTTAAATTATTAAACTGAAAAATCTAATTTATTTGAAAAGGGGTTATTAAATATTGAAAACCATAATTTTGTCTTGTTTTTTTCAAAACCCTGTCTTGTTGAATTCTGAATTGGTTGTTGTTCTTGCTGTTGCAATGCAAACTAATTTTTTTATTATTTTATAATTAAAATTCATTATTAATGTTTGTTTTTTATTCAACAAGTAGATAAATAAAATTTTCTGTTTTTTTTGGGCTTTTAGTTTTTTCTGTACTTTAGTAAAGTTCCATTACACACTCAGGCTCATATTCATCATTTTTCATTCATTTTAAATTAAAAACAAAATTTTTCAAACAATTGGTAACTGTAAAAACTTATTCAATATTCAAAACTTAATTATTCATGAAACCTCATTATGTATTCAAAAGGTCCACTTCAAAGTCGACGTTGCTTCCATGGTTTTGATATTCATAGATTGTTTTTCTCCACTCTCAAAAGTATTTGAACTTTTTCATTTTTCTCGCATAATTTCTTCCCTGGCATAATGCGTGAGCCATTCAATCATTTCCATAGTTGAGTACTTGTTGTTGGTTTCATCATTATTATTATTATTAAAACACTTTTAAAACACATTTTATTATTGTAACTGCAGTTTTATTTAAACATTCATCGATTATTTCATTACAGTGTTTAAATTTTTTCCCGAAATAAAAATAGATTTTATGCTTCAGAATTTTTGAAATCGACATTTTTAAAATGGAAAAAAATCATTAAAGTAAATTAATTAAATTGAAAACTAAATGAAATGGAATACGTATTTATTAGATTAAAAAATCTTTAGGTAACAATTTAAAATATAAATTTAAAAATTAAAAAATTTCACGTTTAAAGCAAAACGAAAATCGTTTTTTCTGAAAAATTCTCATTTTTGAAATCTATGCAGCCTCACGAGCAAAACCAAAGCAATTCAGTCTGAGAGCTTCTTTTCGTCGATATGTTTGTTCAATCTTTTTATATTCAAATTTGAGTTTTTTCAATAAATATAACTTTTTTCCATTTTTAACAATAAAAATAAATATTTTTTATGCAAATATAACTATTCAGCTTTTATTTAACTTTTTTATACTTGAATACATTTATAGTTTCATTTTTTCCCAAAAATATTTTATTTTAAAAATATTTTATACAATTTCCATTTATCTATTTTTTCATTTATTTAAATTTTATTTTATTTAAATACTGCGAATTTCATTTATCCTTCTTCTCAATTAATAAAATCTCTAATCTCAGAACCCAGGTCACGATTCAGCATACAAGATTGCTGTTGGAAATATTTTTCAAAATCATTTTTTTAAACAAAACTGTGAAACAAACAAAGAAAAAAGAATTTTGTAAAATATATTTCAGTTTTTTTTTGTTTTTTTCCAGATTTCACACGTTTTTTACGTTTATAAGCCTTTTGTTTGTTTATACTGAAACTGCTTTGAAAATATTCTATTCTAATAATATTCTAATAACAATAATGAAAATAAAACAAAGAAAAAAAAAAATAAAAACAATAATAAAAATATTAAAAAAACAATAATAAAAATAATAAAGATTTTTCTCTATTTTATAAAAGCATATTAAACAGTTTTCAGTATTCAGAGACACGAATTAAACTGAAGATTTAAACTTTGTCGAAAAAATTATTATAATAATAAACTGTAATATAACAAAGAAATAATTAAAATGATAACAGTATTAAAAATGATTTTAGCAATCATTATCATAATAATCAGTTTCGCCATAACATTTTAATCATCTTCATTACAACCGTTGTCATCATCATCATCATCTTCTTTCCACTCCTACCACCACCATCATCATCAGCACCATCACCACCACCATCATCAGCACCACCACCACCATCATCATCAGCACCACCACCACCATCATTATCAGCACCACCACCACCATCATCATCAGCACCACCACCACCATCATTATCAGCACCACCACCACCATCATCATCAGCACTACCACCATCATCATCAGCTCCACCAAAATTAATACCATCATCATCAGCACCATCAATACTAAAATTAATACCATAATTACTACCATCACCACAATTAATACTATCATCATCATCGTTCTCATCATCATCATCATCATCATCATCATCATCATCATCATCATCATCATCATCATCATCATCATCATCATCATCATCATCATCATCATTTCCACCACTTCACGATCATTACTAGCACCTCCTCACGATTGTAAATAGCATTAACAACGAGTGGATTGTCATAGCTTCTATTGCATGGGTAGCTGATTCTAAACAAAGCTCTCAAATTGAAATAAAATAATATAATATAAATAATAATAATATTAATATTTAAGAATTGTAGTAAATAAAAATAATGATAATGGATAGCTGATAATAATCAAAATTAATATAATAATAAAATGTAACAAATAAAAATCGTGTTGTAAACCTCTTCTTAATAGTAGTAAATAGAATAGTTAAGTAAATAATAAATCTCATATTAATTATATAATCATAATATTAACTTTTTATAATTAATAATTATATTATTATTAATAATAATAATTTTTCATAATTAATAATTATATTAATAATTATAATAATAGTAATAATGAGAAAATAAGGAAGCGATACATATGTTAATTTTACTGACAAGCAGTTGTAGTGTTTACTGAAGAGTTTGAATCAATTCGAGAATTCAAATTTTTACTTGAAATTTTTTTTAAATATTTTTTTAAACTACCTAATTAACATTAATTTCATTTAATTTCAGTAAAAATGTAATTTGATTTATTTATTTGAGTTTAAATGATGATGATGGTGATGATGATAATGAGGGTGATAATGATGTTCGTAGTGTGGGTGGTGAGGATGATGGTGGTGGGGAAGAGGGTAGTGATAATGATGCCTAAAATATCAATTATGAGTGTAGCTCAATGAGAACTGCAGTGTCATTTAAAGTTGAACAGGTAAGGCGACCAAAAATAAGAAATTCTCAACATTACATTTTTAAAACCAAAAAATTAAAAAAATTTATTAAAATTATAAATAAATAAACAACAATAAAATAAAAGCAATAATAAAAAATAATAATGTAATAAAAAAGGAATAAAAAAGCGGTTGAAAGTTAGAGTATAAGACTTAAGACAAACAGCCGAGGTGCATAACTTGTGTTTCTAAACATTTTGAAAAGTCCTTAACAGCTGAGAGGGCAAGGATGTGTTGAAGTTGAGAACGGATATTGGCGTGATAAGCTAGGTGATAATGATAATCATGACTTGGTGATGATGATGATCATCATGATAATGAATTGCTGGTGATGATGATGATGATAACAGGTGATTAAGATAACTCTAATAATCATGATATATTTATGACTTATAAATAGGATAATGGTATGCTGATATTGACAGTTTCATAAATACCAGTAGTATTTTTATCAAGTTTGTTAAAAATTATTTGAAAAAATCCGTTTTGACTCAAGTTGGATTATTCTTGAAAACAAGTAATGAAATGTTTTTTCTGATTAAACCAATTATTATTACTATAATACAGTCCATTAATTATCTTTTAATTAAAACATAAATTAATTTTATATAATCAGTTTTATTGATTAATTGAGATTTAATCAAGTAATTTCATGGATCAGCAGATTTTAATAGCCTTGAAAATCTAATTAACGCTTTTTAACTTCTATAAAATGTCGAACCCTGCCGAATTCTTGGTAAGTTTTCATATTTAATAATTTTCAATTTTTATTTTAGAATATTTTATATTTTTTCAAATTAAAGATTTTACCTATTTAGTGATTTTTATTTAAAATAAATTGATTATTTTAAAAGCAATCTAACATTCCCTTCAACTACTCCATCTACTCTATCACTTACACATATTTTTTTTCTCCAACCATTCCAAAAAATTAACATCCACACTTACTGAAAGTTTTACATTCTTTCCATCTAGCCCTCCATTCCAGTCAACAACAACAACAACAACAACAACCATCTCAACAACAGCCATCTCAACAACAGCCATCTCAACAACAACCATCTCAACAACCATTACACAAATGAAGCCTATATCGAAAATGAAGGAAAGATGTCTGTCATTTCTGAACCACACACCTATTTCGAAATACTCGCATCGTCACCACTTCCAGCTTCATCATTATCATCACCACCCGTATACTCAACAATTTCATCACCACCTCTGACTGCAACATCAGCACATCCATTTTCTTCAAAAAACAGAGAAAATATCATGTTTGAAGCCTTTCCACCCAACCATCCATCCAACCATCCATCCAACCATCCATCCAACCATCCATCCAACCATCCATCCAACCATCCATCCAACCATCCATCCAACCATCCATTCAACCATCCAAGCAAAGAAAAACCAAAAAAGCAAATCTTTCCCATCATCATTTTTTTTCTGATTGTTTTCTTTTTCTGTCTCGTCATCTCCCTCAGTATCGGCCTCGGATTAGGTGAATTTTGTTTTGTTATAATAAAAATTATATTTTTGTTCAGAATTTCATCAATTCGAAGTTTTGAAATTATAATAATCTATAATATATTTTTCTTTAAAGGTTTAACTAGGATTACAAACAGGTAAAAATTACTTGATTTTGACATTTTTTATTCTTATTTTAGTTTGATATACTTTATTATAAATATATCAAAAATTACTCAAAAAGATGAATAAATATGAATTCAAATACCCAGCGAATAAATTTTTCTTATAATTTACTTTTCAATTTTATTTCACTGTTTCCCTTACCCCCCTACTCCCCCCCCTCGTTTCAGTGACTCTGTACCCCCCTCTCCTACCCTCTCTTCTACCCAACTACCCCCTTTTCCCACCACACTCTCACCCTCCACCTTCCCCATCACCATACCCCTTCCCCAATCTTTCTTGGCCTATGTTAGACTCAAAAATGATGGAATGCCGAACGACGAAGACTTTGTGAAAGGACAGCTGACATCTTTGGTGAGTGGCTTGAAATTTATTTTAATCTTCACATTTTTTTATTGAACTTTTTATTACACATTTTTTGAGTATGAATAGACTTCAAAAACTTCAATGAACTGGCATTTTTTAAACTTTTCCCATAGACAACACTTCCATAAAATGGTTATTTGACTTCCATTATTAACCACCATACAACTCTTTTTTCAAAACTAAAAACAAAAATAAGCAAAATTCTAATCATTTTGTGGTGAAAATATTTTTTTCTGAACTAACCAACTCTCACCAATCAACCAGATAAGCACTGCCCTCCGAAACTCCACCCACGATTTGACGTTGGGACCCATAGTACTAGAAAAGTTGGAATTTGTCTTTAAAATAATTTTTATTAATGTGAATATTTAGTTTATATATATATATAACATGTTTGATTTATTTTGTCTTTAATAGTTTTGAACTAATTTTAAAAAGGTAATTAAATTCTTCAAATTAATTCGATAAGTTTAAAAACTATAAAACCTGAATTGCATTCCTTCCAGTCAGAATTTATACAAAATACCGCTCAAAAACAACAACAACAATAATAAAAATAATAATACAAACACGGTACACGAAATAAATAGAATACTGAAAAACTGCTTGCAAAACTCCCTCTTCTTCTCTCGCATTGACCTTGATAATGATGTTTGGACTCAAGGTTTATTATTATTATTATTATTATATAATTATTATAATTAATACCTCTTTTAATATTAAGATTATTATTGTTTTATTAGCATTGGTTATAGTATTCCTAGCAGTAATAGCAGCAACAGTCATAGAATTATTGATTTTAAAATTCAAACCAAATATAGTATAAGAAGATGATTTTTTTTATAAATATTTATTTATTTCATTTTTCAGATTCTCTAGAGAATTCTTTCAGTAATTTAAAAATTGCAAATATTCCCGCGAGAAAAATCAAAAAAGGTTAGAAAAAACAATACTAGTAGAAAATTGTTAATTAATTTTATACTTAAAAATTATTATTTTTAAATTCAAGTTATTAAACGTATTTTGCTTTTCAGCTTCTTGCGTGCCAATATCTTTCCCTCGTTGCTTGGATACTGGATACGGTTTCACAGTTGATTTATCCTTGCCATCATTATCATCACTCTCCCCTTCATCATCATTATCATCATCACCATCATCATCAACACCACCACCATCATCATCATCACCATTCTCAAATACTACAACCCTTTTTCCGCAAAACAAAGAACAATCAGAAAACGAAAACAAACTGTATTATATCTATGGACCCAGAATTTATTTCAGTTGGGAGCATGTTTTACAAAGAAATTGTAGCACTTATAGTTCTTTGTTTTTTTGTTCTTTGTCGTTTCCGAAGTGCCTGGGTGGTGGAGATGGTCAAGTGTACATCCCACCATGTCGGAGATTTTGTGAAAGTGAGTGGGGTGGTGGTGGTGGGGGAGGGGAGATGATAATGATGGTTATGGGAATGGTGGTGGTTATAGTGATGATGATGGTTATGGTGGTTGTGGTGGTTATAGTGATGATGATGGTTATGGTGGTTATGGTGGTTATGGTGGTTATAGTGATGATGATGGTTATGGTGGTTGTGGTGGTTATAGTGATGATGATGGTTATGGTGGTTATAGTGATGATGATGGTGATGATCCATCCATCCATTCAGGGATCTCCATCGAGTGTAGACTTTCATTGGATTGTCTTCAGTATCCCAACGACCTGCATCCATCCATCTGTCTGAGTCCTCCACTGGATGCGTCCGAAACGTGGAAACGTTGGTGTTGATAGTAGTAGTGCTGGTAGTAGTAGTGTTGGTAGTAGTAGTGTTAATAGTAGTAGTTGTGTTGGTAGTAGTTGTGTTGGTGGTAGTAGTGTTGGTAGTAGTAGTGTTGGTAGTAGTAGTGCTGGTAGTAGTAGTGTTGGTAGTAGTAGTGTTGGTGGTAGTAGTGTTGGTAGTAGTAGTGTTGGTGGTAGTAGTTTTGGTAGTAGTAGTGTTGGTAGTAGTAGTGTTGGTAGTAGTAGTGTTGGTAGTAGTAGTGTTGGTAGTAGTAGTGTTGGTAGTAGTAGTGTTGGTAGTAGTAGTGTTGGTAGTAGTAGTGTTGGTAGTAGTAGTGTTGGTAGTAGTAGTGTTGGTAGTAGTAGTGTTGGTAGTAGTAGTGTTGGTGGTAGTAGTGTTGGTAGTAGTAGTGTTGGTGGTAGTAGTTTTGGTAGTAGTAGTGTTGGTAGTAGTAGTGTTGGTAGTTGTAGTGTTGGTAGTAGTAGTGTTGGTAGTAGTAGTGTTGGTAGTAGTAGTGTTGGTAGTAGTAGTGTTGGTAGTAGTAGTAGTCTTGTGGCTCATTCGGGCTTACGCCACGTTGTATTGTATTATAATATATATTATTATCATCATTACTATTAACAAAATGTAACTTTTTCCTACAGCAAAGGCTTGTCCGAAAGACAGGCATCTTTGCAGCGACAATCAGAACTGCCTCCCGAACAGTGTCGTGTGCAACGGAAAAGATGACTGCGGTGACAGCAGTGATGAAGTGAACTGTGCCGTGAATCCAGGTGTGTTGTTTATTAATTTTTTTATTCAACAAAAGTTTTTGTAATAAAATTAATTCTTTTTGAGAATATTACTTATAGAAATATATTTTTACTTATTTAAAAGATGTTTTATAGTTTAAAAAATGAAGAATTAAGAAAGCCTTTGGGAGTTCCATCTCATTAAAAAGCAATTACCCACCCAATAAGGTTTCACCCTCCCCATCACGTGCTCCTTCGAGAGAGCTGATTGGTGCATCTTCAGCCAATCAGCGAACAGCAACCACCCATGGGAGATTTCATTGGCTGGGTTGAACAGAATTGATTATGGTGGTGGTGGTGCTAGTAATAGTAGTTTCAGCGGTGGTGGTGGTGCTAGTAATAGTAGTGTCGATGGCTTTCTTACTGATTTCACTCTCAAAAGTCCAAACGGTGAGTTTAGTTTAATTTAATAAATTTAACTTAATTAAGTTTGTCTATTTATTTATTATCCCACATTTTTGACATTTTAAGTTCTTCCTTTTAGTTCTTATCCATTCTATCCCTCGCCTTCTCCATCCCATCCCCCTCATTCGCATCCCACCACCACCATCCCCCTCCAGGCTGGGTATTGGCATCCCACTCAAGCGGTCAACCCCCTAACTCTTCGTCCGTCCTAACCTCCAGACTTTTCTACGTCAACAATAACTCTTGCTTGAGTCTCCATTACGTCATGCTCGGAAGCGGGAGATATGAGTTTAAGGTGATGATAATGATGATGGTGATGATGGTGGTGGTGATGATGATGATGATGGTGGTGGTGGTGGTGATGATGATGATGATAATGAGGATCATATAAAACTGAAATATATTTGTATCATCACCATCATCACTCCCATCAACCAATCCAGGTGTACTTATCTTCTGAATATTCTGATACTCCATCTCTTCTTTGGTTCCAGAATCTAGGACAACTATCATCATCATCATCATCATCATCATCAGCATCATCATCATCACCCGTATGGAGAAAAGCAGTCATCCCCATCAACCTCCTCCCATCTTCCTCCGACCCTCCCACTCTCATCCGCCTCATCTTCCAAGCAGTCACCTCCGACCAATCACCGCGTAGTGACGTAATCATTGATGACGTAGGCATCAGGGATGGCAGCTGTGTGCTGGAAAAGTGTTCCCCCATAGAGATCTCTTGCCCTGGATCTTTTAAGTTGGTTTCATTTTTTTTGTTTTGTATGTTTTTATATTATTATTATTTTTATTATTCATTATTTATAATTATGGTTTTTAATTATTACTTATAATTATTATTCATTTTTTTTTTTTTAAAGATAATTCTCATAATTATTAATACAATGATCATCATCACCATCATCAACATCATCATTATCATCATCTCCACCATCATCATCATCATCCCCAAGATGCGTTTTGGTAGAACAGTGGTGTGATGGAGTGAACGACTGTGAAGCTGGTGCTGACGAAATCAATTGTAGTATGTAGCGCTGAGTTTTTTTTAAATCTAAAAAATAATACTTTTTTCTTGGAACTTTCTTAAAATCCCAAAATCTTCGAATATTTAAAAGTACTCATTTTTCTCTAACTGTTCGAAAATATAAAATATAATTATATTATTATTTATATATATTTTTAAATCCTTTAAATCAGCTTGTAGCAAAGACCAATGGAGGTGTGCGGGTGGAGGTTGTGTGGAGGGGTGGAGGAGGTGTGATGGAGTGGTTGACTGTATGGATGCTTCGGATGAACAAACTTGCGGTAGTTAATTTTAGTTTTTTTTGTTTATTCAAAACAATTATTTTTGTAATACTAACATTTTAATTCAATAAATATTAGTAACTAGTATTTATCAAATGTTTTCGGGAAAAATCAACTTTAATGCTCTGTCACCTATCGACTGATTAAATTAAATTTCAAATGAATCATTCAATTCCGCCCTTTACCAACCCTCTTTTCCAGTTTGCGAGCACAACCAGTTCCGATGTGCATCTTCAAGGAGATGTGTGATGAGGGAGTGGAGGTGTGATGGAGAGGAAGATTGTGAGGATGGGGAAGATGAGCAGGGCTGTGGTGAGAAATGGGGGGGGGGTTACAAAAAGTGATGAAAAATGGGGGAGGGGGTGGAGGGGTGGTTTAGAAAAAAGGGTGAATCTTGCTGGAAAGTCAATAATGTTGAGATTATGTTTCACTCACTAAAGTAAAATAACCAGCGCGCATGGGCTGGAATACTACTAAAAACCTATCTATTTTATTTTTGTCTCTATTTTTAAAGTTATTATTAATATTTGTTTTTTCAGTAATTTTTTCATTTTAAAAAAATTTATTATTTTGTATACAGATGCAGTACCTTGTATGGCCATAATGGATAGATGTGATGGGGTGGTGGAATGTAGTGATGGAGCTGATGAAAAAGACTGCTGTGGGTTTAATTCTGTTTCATATTTACTTTATATTTAATCACTAAAAGTTAATTTATATAAATTAAAATCTTACAATTTATTTTTATTCATTTAATTAAAATAAAATTAATTTGTATAGTATTAATTTTAAATAATATAAATATTTATTAATAATTGTATTTACACGTTACTAATTAAAAACAATAAATATATTTTTCTTAAAAACTATCTCATAAAACTTAAAGTCTGAACTCCCCCCCCCCAGTCCAAACCAATTCTGACGACGTGGTGTTGGCTTTGCATGCTGGTAGTTGGGGGAGTGTTTGTGCGGATGGGGTGGATGGAGGCATGGCTGAAGAATTATGCAACCAGATGTATCAAGGGTGAGTGTGGGGGGAGGTTATGATGATGATGATGGTGGTAAGATCATCGTGGTAGAGGTAGTAATGATTATGATGATTATAAAATGAGGAATAAATTTCCACTATTTTAAATTAAAAACGTTTAATTATTCGTGAAAACTTTTTAAATTCAAATTATTTTCCATCATTCTGCACAGAAAACCTATCAGAATCGAAAGTACCTATACGAACTCTAGCAACTACGTTACTATTTCTAAACAAGGTCACAGCAAAAGGTTTAGCATCCTTAAAAGGTGCGTGACAGCTGCTTGCAAACTCAGTTAATTATTTATAATATTCATTTGAAAAATTAATTATTTTAAATTATAATAATCTATATTTAGGTAATATTTTAAAACATTTTATAAAAATTTAATAATCAAGTGAGATTCATGCTGGTTATAAATGCACCATCAGTGTTTGCCCTTCCAAAAAAGCCCTTGTTATCCAGTGCCAAGCCAGAGGTTTAGGGATGTGCTAGTGTTTAGGATTTAATAACTGATTGTGTTTTGTTATTTTCTTTTTCAGTTTATTTATTAGAGTTTTACAAATTACAAAGTTGCGTTTAAAATAATTTTATTAGATTATTCATTAATTGCTTATTGAAAATAAATAATCTTTTTGAATTGTACAGCTGTGTCTTCATTTTTTGCCATTCAACCAATATTTTTTCTATTTTTTAATGATTCAATTTCATTCAAAGTTAAATAAATATCTTCATCGAGGCTGTGGTGTCACGGATCCAGCAAGAAGACCACTGCAAAGCTTACAACAACTATCTTCACAACAAAACGTACAATTGCAACTACAACAAATACAACCAATACAACCACATACACCACAACCACGAACACAAACTTCACAACAAAGCTTAACCCAACCAGACTCTTTTCTGTCACCACCACTACCCCCACCACAAATCCACCTAACTCTCACCATTCCTGACCCACCCACGGTTGCCCGAGTTATTAATGGGGTCAACTCGGAAATGGGTCAATGGCCCTGGGTAGCTGCCCTATACTTGAGTGGGTCCCAACTCTGCGGAGCCTCATTGGTGGATCGTCGTCACGTGGTTACGGCTGCCCATTGTTTCAAGTGAGATGGGGGTGGAGGGGGGGGGGGAGGGGGAGGAAGGGTGTTGTTGTTTTTGTTTTTTTATTGTTGCATTAGTTGTTGTCGGTAATGTTGTTAGTGTTGCTGTAATTATTTTTAATGTGTCAGAGGCTTAAAACGAACCTTAGAATAAGTAAAAAAAAAACTGTTATTTAAATAAAAACAAACTCAAAAGTGAAAAAACAAACTTGTATTTCATGATGAAAATCTCTTTTCTTCAAAATTATTTAACTCGATTTTTATTCTTTTTCCTCCAGAAACGCTGACCCCAAGTCCTACAAAGTAATGCTTGGTTCTGTTGACAAATCTGCCTCTGAAAACAACAACATTAATTATAATAATAACAATAATAATAATAATAATAATATTAACAATAATACAGCTATATATGTAGGCATAATAAAAATTATCATCCACCCTGAATACGTAACGTGAGTATTTTATTTTTCATCTTTTTATGAGTTTTTATTTTTCATATTTTTATGAGCTTTCATTTTTATTTTTTAAAATAATTTTTAATTGTAATATTAATGTTACTGGTATGTTTCTCTATTATTTATAATTACTTGATTCCTAATATTATTGGTATTCATCCTAAAATAACATTGAAAAAAATAGTGATAATGTACTTAACAATTACTTACAAAAATATTATAATCATTCATTCTTTTATTTATTTAATATAGTTTAATAATGATAATAATTTTGAATAAATAATAAAATATTTTTATTTTGTTTCTTTCCACTCGCTAGGGACGCCTACTATTGGGGAAACGACATCGCAGTCGCCAGACTAGACCGGGACATCTTAATATACAACACAAATAAAAATAACAATAATGGTGGTAATGATAACGATACCATCGGAGATGATAATGATGTTATAAATACAAAACCAATTTGCCTTGCTGGTAATGATGCCGATAGTGTTGATGATAGTATCGAATTTGGACCAAAGTCGATATGCTACGGCGTGGGATGGGGCTTGACGGATTTTTATAATAGTAAGTCCAAGGGCATTTTCAATTTGTTTCATTAATTATCTACCCATTTTTTCTCCCTCTTCCTCCTTCTGCCCTCCTCTATTCCCCTCTTTTCCTTCTCTTTTTCTTCTTCTCTTTTTTCCCTCTCCCTCCCATCTTCCCACAAGTCCTCCTCAACCTCCCTCTCCCAGTTTCATCAAGTGCCAGGTACTTACAAGAAGTCAAACTGAAGATCTGGGAGTGGAAAGACTGTACGGAGGCTCAAACGGTGGTCAGAGAGGGCATGTTCTGTGCTGGATACAAAGCAGGGCATCTTGCCACTTGCAAGGTTTTTGGTTGTTTTGCGCTAAGTAAATAGTTTTTAAAAATCGAAATAGAGATTTAAGCATTATGGGTAGGCTCAAAATTAAACAAAAGTTATTTATTTTTAAGTGTTCAGCTTGTTCCTACTTTTTATTTACTCTTTTTTCATAACTTTTCATTCTTGTTCCCCATCCTCCTTCTATCCAGGGTGACAGTGGAGGTCCTCTCATGTGTCGGAACAACAAACTGCAGCCATGGCAACTGGTGGGGGTTTACAGTTTCCTTAGCAACGGTTGCAACGCCACCATGAAACCACCAGTTTATAGCAATGTGAGTTACCATAGAGCCTGGATCAAGAAACAGATGGGTGAGTGGGGTGTGGATGGGATGGAGAGAAATATAAAAACACACAAACAACACTACACAGACAACACTACACAAACACAAAAACAACAAAAATAACAAAAACACACAATAAACACACAAACAACACTCCAATACAGAATGTCCATTCTCGTGCGACGATAACAGCACTTGTTTGTGGGATGAGGAGAGGATTTGTGATGGAGTTGTGGATTGCAAGGATGGATGGGATGAAGATGCGAGTAATGTTTGTGGTTAGTTCTCAATTTTTGTTTTTGATCTTTTTGTTATAATTCATTTTAAATTATTTGAATATATTTTTTAAAATTAATTTTTCAGTAAATATTTTATACTCATTAATGTTGTGTTATTCAGATTAAAATATGGAAATGTGAAATGGTGAGAAGAGTATTAGAATAATTCTTTAAATTAATTTTTGAATTTTAATTTTAATTTTAGATTTCGTTTTGCATGCTAGCTTAGATGGAGCACAGCTTGTTAGAACCCAAACTAGTTTTTTTATATTTTTGGTGTGGGTTTGGCAAGATTTTTGTCAAAAAACAATTTAAAACTTTTTCGTTAATCAACAAATTTATCAAAACATTTAATCCATCATGTATGCAAATACACGTATAAATATCCAAACAGAATATAAATTACTCCTATTCATCCATCCATCCACTACTCATTCATCCATTCAGCCATCCATTCATCCATCTATTCATCCATCCATTCATCCCACAGATCGACACGTATATTGCACTTTTGAGAACCGGTTGAAGTGTGGCTACACTGACCTGATTAAGTACCCAGGGTGGCTAATCAGGTCAGGTCAATACCCAGAAGCCAATAGTGGACCGTTGCACGACCACTCGCTAGGCGATAAAAGAGGTTGGCGAAATAATGAAACAAATAAATCTGTAAAAGATTTTTCTCAAATTTATTATTTTCAAATACACTTTTCCAATTCTTCAGCATTTTTAAATAAATTTTTCTAATTCTTCAGCCTTTTTAAAATAAATTTTTCATTTTTCTCAGCCTCATATCTCCATTTTTTTCTTTAACTGTTTTAATTTTACCTTCTACCATTTCCACTCCTCCCATCCTTCCTACCTCTTTTCAGGCAAGTTTTTGACAGCTGGCAGCAGACGCAGCGCCATAAGGTCTCCCTCTTTTGAGGTCGTTTCTGAATCCTGTCTCCAATTCTTCCTCCTTGCCAGGGGCTTCACGAACCAAGGTATTTAAGAAAAATTGAATTATTTTGGGGTATTTGAGTTGGGAACAATTGATGATAATTGAGGGTGTTTTGTACGATTTAGAAAAAAGTTTTTATGCCGTTTTAAATAATAAATTAAAATAATAATGAATATTTGAAAATTATATATCAAAGATAATACACTCTTTGAATTATCAACAAATTTAAAATTCGAAAAATTCCTTGAAGGAGTTTTGAAAGTGCATTTGGTGCCGAGTGTGGAGAGCACAAGAAGTTTCGATCCAGAAAGTCAAGGAAATTATTTGTCCTTCACTTCAAACCCCGTCCTCTCAGATTCGAAATGGTTTGGAGGATGCATGAATGAATGGATGCATGAATGAATGGATGCATGAATGCATGGGTGCATGGATACATGAATGCATGGATGCATAGATGAATGGATGCATAGATGAATGGATGCATAGATGCATGGATGCATAAATGCATGGATGCATAGATGCATGGATGCATGAATGGATGCATGGATGAATGGATGCATGGATGAATGGATGCATAGATGGATGCATGGATGAATGGATGCATGGATGAATGGATGCATGGATGAATGGATGGATGTATGGATTCATTATACATATCCCCATCCATCCAATCCACGAAGGTATCCTGTAAGAATCAACGTGAGGCCTGGGAAGTACTTCGTGGTGTTTGAAACGAGTCCGGTATCATCGTCGTCGACCAGAAGCAGTGACTTCATCGGGCTGGACGATGTCAGTCTGCTGAGTGGAAACTGTCAGAGAGGTGAGTGGCAGGAAAGGAGTGATTATTGCCTATAACTTATAGGCTGAACATATTTTTTTCATTAAAAAGTTTTTACGATTTTAATAAACGTTTTGTTTATCGTTTTTAGATCCAATAAAAGATATTTGTTTCAAAATAAGATATAAGAATAAATTCCAACAAAATAATATTAAATATTATGAATGGTAAACATTAAATAAAATAACAACTAACTTTTTTTCACGAGCCCTAACAAAAACACAAAAACTTTGGTTATCGCGTTGAAAATCAGAATATCGAAACACTCAATCGATTTGGGATCAAACAGAAAAAATAGACAAAAATGTCAGTTTATACAGGATTTGATTAATATAAAAAATAATAAATATAATCAAGATAACTATTTTAAATTTTTTTTAAAATTGTTGTTCTTAAAACAAAACACTATGCATTAATGGGTTAAAAAAACATTCTTAATAAATTTACAAACTTTTTTTGAAAAATTATTTTTTCTCGCAGCCTCCCAATGCGACCTGACCACGGAGTTTTCGTGTGGTGGATACGTGCCTGCATGCCTCCCCAAGGAGCGGGTAAGATGCAACATCGTCACCGATTGTCTGGGTGTGGCTGATGAAACAGAGTGTGAAGGTGGGTGAGTGGGTGGGTGGGTGGGGGGGGGATGGGTTGTTGAGGGGGTGGGTTGTTGGGGGGGTTGTTGGGGAAGGATGGACTGTTGGAGGTGGGTGGGTTGTTGGAGGGGGGTGGGTTGTTGAGGCGGGTGGGTGGGTTGTTGGGGGGGAGGAGGTTGTTGGAGGAGGATGGGTTGTTGGAGGTGGTTGGGTTGTTGGGGGGTTTGGGTTGTTGAGGGGGATGGGTGGGTTGTTGGGTGGGTGGGTGGGTTGTTGGGTGGAGGGGTTGTTGGAGGAGGATGGGTTGTTGAAGGTGGGTGGGTTGTTGGGAGGTGTGTGGGTTGTTGGGGGGTGAGTGGGTTGTTGGGGAGGGGAGGGGGAAAGTGGGTGAAATTCAATATTATTTTTACTACTGTCATTATCATTACCATCATCACTACCACCATCATCATCATTATCATCACGACCATCATCTTCATCATCATCACAATCATCATCAACAACATAAAACCCCCAAAAGATTCTAAATACACTTGCGACATGGAAAACTACCACGCATGCCAAATCAGCCAACCGGGTTTGAGCGAGGACGACGTTGATTGGTCGCTTTCTGAAGCTGGCCACACCCACAAATTGGATGCCAGTGGTCCCAGGGTTGACCACACTTTGGGGCGAAGAGATGGTGGGTGGGTGAGGGAGTTGATGATTCGATCTAAAAATATTTCCAACTCACCCTCATTTGATCCCATTTCTATCACTTCATCCACATCTCATCCCACACCCACATCCACCCATCGTTTTCCCCCCAATCCATCCCTCCACACCCTAATCCCATCTCACCCAGGCCACATCCTTCACATGGACACCTCGTACTCAACATCGGGCAGAATGGCACTTTTAGTGATTCCAACTTTCGTTTCAGAGTCGTCAGCCATTCCTGCTTGTTTGCAGTTCTATCTCAGCATGGTTTCAACTGGAACTCTCAAGGTCAGAGTATACAAGTTTTCTGTAATAAAAGAAGTTTATGAACGATCAGTCCCGTTACTATCCATATTATTTGTATAGCGCTGAAAATACTTAAACAATTCTAAATGATATTTAAAATGCTATAAAAATTAAGATTAATATTATCAACATAAAACCACACCATCTCAGATCTCGCAAACGACATACAAGGCGAATCCAGCCAGAGAAGCAGTTCTCATGCAGTCAGTCAACCAGGCAGATTGGGTCGAGGTTGAAGTGCAAGTTGGTGCTTTCTTACTTTATTGTATTTAAAATATGAAACTGCATTTTTGTGACATAGCTTTCCATTTGCAGCCTGGAATTTAATTGATTTGTGAGAACTTAGCTTTTCAGCACATTTAATTGTTCAGTTTTTTGAAGTCGTTTCATATACAGATGACGGTGTAGAAAAAATTAATAAGTTTTTTGGATTTTTCTTGGGTTTGAAGACGTGTCGTGGTCTGTCCAAATAAAAAAACAAAAATTTCAAACTCTATTTTTTTCTTTTTTTCCACAATTTTCCCATTTCCACGTTTTCTCCCCCACTAATCCACTTTTTTCTCCGCCCAGCTGGACTATTACACGTCCAGCATAAAGATCGAAGGAATCTCCGCCATTTCCTACACCAAACGAGGCATCCAAGACTACATCGCCATCGACGATATCAAGATATATAGGGGCAGTTGTAGGAGTGGACAAGGTGAGTGGGTCGGTGGTTGGGGGGGATGTTGGGATGGGGAGGAGGGTGAGTGGGTGTGAATGGATGAGTGAAAGTTGGGGAGGGTTGGGGAAGTGTGGATGTAGAAGGATTGTGGGAAAAAAGTGTGGGTTATGGGTGAATGAGTGAGGGCTGGGGTAAGTGGGCATTGTGGGTGTATTCCACTAATTTTTCCTGCTTATTTTTATTATTATCGTTAACAGGAATACCAGCTCTCCCGTGCTTAAACGACAACAACAACAACATCATTTGTACCAACAACTACTACTTCAACAGCACCCTCAACAACAACCAAATTATAAATACAAAGAGCATTGATTATTGTTTAAACAAAGCTCAGTCTTGTGACTTTGCTCCCAACTGTGGAGATAGTAGTGATGAAAGGAACTGTTCAGGTATTATTATTATTATCATTATTATTATTATTATTATCATTATTATCATTATTATTATTCTTATTCAGAAATTTATTATAAATATTTTTTTTTCATTCTCCACTTCACCCAAATATACATTATTTTTTTAACCTATTTTTTCATTTCTTAACCCCTTCCTTTTCTTCTTTTCCTCCTTCTCTTCCTCCTTCTCCTCTTTCTCCTCCTCTCCATCCTCCTCTCCATCCTCCTCTCCCTTCTTCTCTCCCTCTTCCTCTCCCTCCTCCTCTCCCTTCTTCTCCTTCTCCTCCTCCTTCTCCTCCTCCTCTTCCTCCTCCTCCTCCTTCTCCTCCTCCTCCTCCTCCTCCTTCTCCTCCTCCTCTTTCTCCTCTTCTCCCTCTTCCTCCTCCTCCTCCTCCTCTTCCTCCTTCTCCTTCTTCTCCTCCCCCTTCTCCTCCCACACCCACCCTTCCTCCAGGGGGTTACAGGTGTCCCTATGGGGGAGTGGTGAGGGTGGAATCGGTGTGTGATGGCGTGGTGGATTGTGAGGGGGGCGAAGACGAATCGAAATGCTGTGAGTGTGCTTGTTGGGATGTTGTTTAAGTGCTGTTGTCGGTTGTTGTAGTGTTATTGTGGTGTTGTTGAATAAGTGGTTGTTGTTGTTGTTGTGTTAGTGGTTGTCGGTTGTTGTGTTGCTGTTAGTGTTGTTGAATTTATTAATATTCTTATAAAGCAAGTATGTCATCTCATTAGTGTCCATATTAATTAAATATACAATCTCATTATTATCGACAAAACTAATCATTCAGTCGAAAAGGCCTGTAGGAGCGAAGAACTGAGGTGCAGTTTAAGTGGACAGTGCTACGCCAGAGTGAAGAGGTGTGATGGCGTGGTTGACTGCGCTGACTCTAGTGACGAGAGCGCTTGCTCCAAGTACTGCCCAGGTTTGCATGGCAGGGTGGAGAATGGGGTGTGCAAGAAACTTTTCAGTTTGGAAGAGGAAAAGGGGGGGGGGGGAACTGTTCAGGTTTGAATGATGGGTTAGGAGGAAAAGAAGGCTAGTAGGGGGTGGGTGTCAAACATATCAATGGCTTTTCAATAGTATGGGGAAAATCATTGTTTTATTTTTTAGATTCAAATTTTTTATAAATACTAAGTAATATTATTTTTTTGCAGCGAGCCTGTATTACTGCGAATTTTTCGACCATTGTGTGCTTGACGCCTGTGAGTGTCCAGATGTGGAAGCGAAAAGGAAGTGTGGTGAGTCATGTGTGGTGTTTATGTGGTGCAAGTGTGGCGCGTGATGTTTATGTGGTGCAAGTGTGGTTTGTATGTTGTAAAAGTATTGTGGATGTGTTTTGTGATGGTTTATGTGTTGTGTGTAGTACAAGTTTGGTTTGTATGTGGTGATTGAACCCCCTAAACCTCCCTTTCTCCCCCCCCCCCACCCTTCACAAGTTTGCGATTTGAAGACCAAATTCCAGTGCGACGACGGCCAGTGTATCGACAACTTCAACTTTTGTGATCGTAAGGAAGATTGTCGTGACGGCTCTGATGAGAAGAACTGCTGTGAGTTGTGGTGGATCTTTGGAGAAGGCTTAGCAAGAATTGTGGTGTAGATTGAATCTTTTTTGGAGTGGTTTAAAGGGTTTTTGAAATTCTAAAATATATTTAAAATGTGATTAAAAAAATTTGTCGTTTGGGGAAAAATCCGAGTGTTTATCTAATAATTTTTAATTCCTAAACTTGATTCCAGTTTTTCTATCCATTCCACCCCTCCCACCCTTCCCACCTCTTTTACCCCTCTCACTTCTCCCACCCTTTCCACCCCTCTCACCCCTCCCACCCCTTCCACCCTTTTCACAGCCTGCGAATCCTACCAGCTGAAGTGTCCCAAGGAAAGCAAATGCCTGCAGAAGGAGTGGATTTGTGATGGATATCCCGACTGCACGAATGGATGGGATGAATTGGATTGCAGTGAGTTTGTTTTTATCCCACCAGATGTTCAACTTTACTCTTGAAGTTTTGTTTTTTTCAACTTTTTTTTTATTGAACGGTTTTAGAAAAACTTCATTCTAGTTTATCATCCCCTTCACACTCTCTTTTCCCTCCCATCTCTTTTTCCCTCTTCTCCCCTCTACCATCCTCCCCTTCCACCCTGCGCTTCTTTTTTTTCCCTCCCCCCCCACCCACCCCACAGACAAATGCAACTCCACCACCCAATTCACGTGCAAATTCAAACACACGTGCATAAGCTCAACGAAAACTTGTGATGGCGTGGATGACTGTCCGGACGCCTCTGATGAATTCAACTGTCGTTAGTTTTTTTACTTTTTATTTTTTTCAACCCATTTTTCCGTTTTTGTACTTACCATTTTGGTTTGTTTTCCAGTTTCAATTATATTTTTTATATGTTTTTTTATTACTAAATGAAGAAAAAATACAAACACACACACACAACAGTGAAAAAAGACACAAACAACTTCATTTTCATCAAAAAAAACCATTTTCTACCCGGTTTGTTCCGAATCCTGGAACTCTATATGGAGTAAGGATGCTTGCAGGATTATGGGGCTGGGGGATGATGAGGAGACCAAGTCGGTGGATATCCCATTTGGCTTAAGCTCGGGATATTTAAAATCCTATGATCCCAACTACAAAGAACTCACAATGGCTAACTTCTTCACTTCTCAAAGTATGCGAGACTTTTGCTTGCATATATTTTTGCAATTAAATTCATCCGTCTGTGAGGCTTTTTATTTTTCACCCTATACTTTTTAAACTTTCCATTATTGTCAAAATTAGAAACAATTATTCTCTTAAATATAATTATGATTTTTTCCAAATAATAAAAACACCCCATTCGAATCTTCCCTTGAACCCGCTCCTCTTCCTCCACTTTAGATTGTACGTCAGGCAAGTTAGTGACACTGACGTGCAAGGATGCCAGGGAATGTGGCGTGGTGGACAACCCCCCCATCAAATCATTCATTGTGGGGGGAGAAACTGTAACTAAGGTCTTGATTTTGTTGTGGTTTTTAAGAATATTATAGTTGATTTATTATTTATATTTATAAACTTTTATTTTGAGTTACTCATTTGTATACTGGCCATCTTTTTAGTTCTTTCTTTATTTAGCCTCTATTTCATTCTATCTTATTTGTCACTCTTTTTTACCCTCTTCTTTGCCCTATTTTAATCCTAAAACCCTTTCCCCTACCTCTTTCTAAACCACTGAACCCCCCTCTGATTTCAACCTTCCCCACCCCCACATCCTTTCATCTTTCCAAACCACACCAAATCAGGAAGGGGCCTGGCCATTCGCAGCAACCCTGATGCGACTGGGAACATACGTATGCGGTGGATCAATTCTATCATCCAAACACGTCCTCACGGCCGCCCATTGCTTCAAGTACAACAAGTATTCCGCTGATCGTTTACCGTGGTACTACTCGGTGAGGGTCGGATCGAATAGAAGAATGGGTGAAGATGTGAATTTGCAGGTGGTTTGTTTGGGTGGTTGGGATGGGTTGGGATGGGTTGGGATGGGTTGTTTGGTGGGTGGGATGTCTGTGAAACATAATGCAAATTGTAAAGTGTAGATTTTTGTGTGTGTTAGCCTATTTTTGTGGATGTGAGAATGTGCTCGATAAACTGCAACTGAATGATGTTCTGCGTCCCATCCATCCATCCACCCTTCTTGAAACATTACACCAAAACCAGGAAAGGAAAGTGAAACGAGTCCACATGCACCACCTGTACAAACCTTCCGAGAATCTAATGGACATCGCCATCTTGGAATTAGACACACCCCTGACGATTAATTCCTTCGCGAAACCAGCCTGCCTGCCAGAGAAAAATGCAAAACTGCCATTGTGCTACGTGCTGGGCTGGGGGTTGAGGAGTATTTATGATTTTGAAGGTTGGTGGCAAGCAGGGTCTGAATTTTGATTTTTTTTTAAATAATGATTAAACGAAGTAGTTGATTTTAAAAAATTTTATCAAACTCAATTAAATTTGAAAAACGGCAACTGTTCTTCGACTATTTTTTCTACTGATTCCACCCTCGGAATTACCGATCTATTTAATCCCAACTTCCCTCTTCACTGTTCCCTGTGCTGGAGGTGCAAGAAGAAAAAATTCTCACTAACTTCCTTCACCGCCCCCTCCCAGAGCACGCCCAAGCAATCGATCTTCGACAAGCCAAAATGGTGGTGCCCACAGAACAAGAGTGTAACCGGGCCCTCCCTGACTCCCGAACCCTCGACCGAACTCAAATGTGTGTGGGCTATAGTATGAAGAATATCAAGCCGTGTGGAGTGAGTGGGAAGGGTTGGTCGAAGTGAGTGGTGAGGGAATAAAGGAGGTCGGTGAGTGAGTGAGTGAGTGAGTGAGTGTGTGAGGGTAGAAGGGTGAATGGGTGGAGAAAAATGAGCCATGTAGATTTTCTATTAACAGCGATTTCAGAAGTTGCAAAGCTTTTAAAAACTCTTGATTATGATTTAACGATTGAATTATCTTATCTATTTAGTCTAAACTTTCTTCGCATTTCAGGGAGACAGTGGTGGACCATTGATTTGCAAAGATTTGAAGGAGAGATGGGTGGTGAGGGGGGTGGTGAGTGAGGGGGCGAATGACTTTGGAATGTGCCATAGTAACAAAATGAACACAACAATTCTGACCAAGGTTGAGGAGTTTGCTGGCTGGATTAAAACCATTACTGGTGGAGAAGCCATCTTTGTGAAATAAATGGCTTTTTGTGGTTATTTTGAGAAAAATTGTAAATTTTTGAGTGATTTTAAAATTTTTTAGGAAGATATTTGGGAAGTGAATTGAAGGTTTTAAATAAATTATTTGAACTATGAAATATTTTAAATTTTTAAGATTTAAAAAATGATGTTTTTCTTCGTAATAATTCTCAGACATAATTTGAACTTTTTTTCACAAAACTTTCCAATCAAAACCATGACATCACTTGAAACATTTTTTAAATTTATTGAGTTAATCATTGATTTATGTTCGCCTTGATGAAAACAGCTTTAAATAAACATCTGAAAATTATTTTAATTTGAATATACATTTTAATTGTAGTCATATACATATAGTAATATATACTATATTGTTGTAGTTATTTGAAAAATCACTTTTTTTAATATGATAACAAATGTGAGTTATAAAACTATCAAATTGCAAAAAATATTGATTAAAAAAAAGATCATTTCAATTAGATGATGCTACAATAAGATAATGATAAGTGATTGAAGATAAATAAAATATAACAAATAAAAATTATTATTATAATAAATATAACATTTACTCCATTAAAATGATAAGGTTGAATAAAATAATAAAATAACTGTTATAATCATTTACTTCATACTAATAATTCTAAAGATCTCCTCAGTGTTTCTTGGTCTTGGGGGGAGTTTCGTCACTAATGGCGATGAAGATGAAGATGATGAGGACAACGTGGGCTGTGACGATGGCAACAATTGCTGCATAGAAGTAACTGGTCGAAGAGCTGAAACCCATCAAAACTGTGGAAGATGATGGTGGGGATGAGGGGGTGGTAGTGAATTAAATGTAAATAAGATTGTAGTTTTAAAATATTATTTTATATATTAAATATATATTAAAGATGGTCTATAAATAAATTGAAATAAATACTAATAAATTAGTTATAATTATTCATTTATTTAAAAGAGGAAAATATGATGGATTGCACATTCAAAGAGGACAATCTTGCTGCAGAAGTAGGCGAAGAGAGGGACGAGGATGACGAGGGAGGAGAGGAAGAGGATCTTGCGGAACATCTCACTCGGAGACTCTTGCACTCTTTG
>OX030969.1:6141934-6166934 GCA_943735955.1 Piscicola geometra | reverse complement strand
TTCTTTTTTTCAGCATCTTCTTGAGGCCTCTTTCGAATGGACAAACAATTCATTTTTTCAGTTTTTTATATATTTTCTATCAATCGTCTCTACACCAATATTCACCTATCCTACCACCCACCCACCCACCCACTCATTACCCACCACCCACCCAACCCCACCCATAAAACCTACCCACTCTTCCACCCAACCCCAACCACCCCCTGCCCACCAGACCACCACTTCATGGTAGACCCTCACTGTTATGACTTGATCCATATGTCAGACACAGTGAGGGAAGTGGTGGAGGGAAGTGTGTGGAAGGTGGATGGATGGATCGTCCTACAGGTGGGTGATGATGATGATGAGGGTAGTGATGTTGATGGTGGTAGTGGCAGTGATGGTTGTTGTTGTGGTGATGATGTTGATGATAGAGGTGGTGATGATGGTAGTAGTGGTGGTGGTGAAGGTTATTGTGGTGGGTGGTGATGATGATGAATGTATCATCCATAAAAAGAAGAATAATAATAATAATAAATACCAAAAACAAAATAAACATATTTCAATTCATTGTATTTATTACCAATCCCTCCCCCCCCCCCCCCACAACCCCCCCCCCCCCCCAGGACAAATCCAGCAGTCTGGCGGTCCACAGCGTCTTCAAGCTGAGTCGTCAAGGTGACGATGACGTCATCCACATCAATCCCGGAAGTGGTCTGACTACCGGCCACATGGTCAGTCTTTTGTGTAGCGCGCACTCGACGGGCCAACCGATGGTCTACTGCTTCGGTGTGCACGGGGAGGAAGAGAAACAGAAGTTCTGGAGGAATTTGGAACGGCTTGGAGCTAAGCGTTAGTTTTGCTTGAAATAAATATTTTATTTGTTAAATTATTAGTTTTTAAATGTATTTAATAATATTTTTTTAGTTCATTTGAGCACTGATGAATTCAACTTTTTAATTGTTAAAAAAAAAGGTCGATCTAATCTCGCATTGCTGGCAGGCATGGTGAGGTTGCTGGCTGATGAGGCAGTGAAGGATGAACGACTAAATAACGTCAAGCTAGCTTTGGTCACCGCCAAGTAAGAACTTTTTTTAATTCTTTTTAAAAAATAATGAATTTTACTTTTTCAAAAAAACTGTGTGTTTTTTAGGGGTTCTACCAATACACATATTTTTATTTTGGTTTTATTTTTCATTGAAAAGATTAATATTACTTTTTTTTTCGTTTTCTAGTTGTTCAAAGTCTGGAGTGGTTAGTCCTGTGAACTTTCTACTTGACGACGGGGAAGGTGGGTTCTTTTTTTTGTTTTTCCAAAATGGATTTTCATTATTTTATCTAATTTTTTTATAAATTTAAAAACACTTTTTTCTATTAAAAAGAACAAAATGTTTTCTGTTTATTGGTATTGGATCTCAATGATGTTAAACGAGTGCACTGTTAACAGTTTTTTTTCTTCTTTTTTATGTTTATAGAATTTTTTATTGTTGTTGTTTTATTAAAGTCATCATCAGTTTTACTAAATAACCTTCTTCTCCCCACCCTCTTACGAAACTAATCCACACTACCGTAAAGCTAAAAACCTTTTAAAGCCCATCTTCAAGCATCGCATAATCCACACCAGACACCACCTTAACCATCACCCTCATCCCCTTTATCACCACCCTCTCCCCCTCTTTATCATCCTCATCATCATCACAACCCACCACCACCACCTAATCATCATCATCACAACCACCCACCACTACCTAATCATCATCACAACCACCACTACTTAATCATCATCACACCCACCCACCACCTAATCATCATCATCACAACCACCACCGTCTAATCATCATCATCACAACCACCACCACCACCTAATCATCATCATCACCCTTCTTTTTGGTCGGCTCAGCACACTTTTGGCTGGGCATCCAGTTGTGTTGGTAATCCTTCCTTCTGAGGAAGTCCATCGCTAGGCAGTACTTGAAGGCGTTGTGGCACGTGCACTCGATCTGTGTGGTCGTTGTGGTGGTGGTTGTGGTGGTGGATGTGGTGGTGGTTGTGATAAAGAATAAAAAGAAGTTAAAAGGGGGTGATAATGAACAAATATTATAATTGTAACATCAAAAAGGCATTTATATATATATATATATATAAATTACTTTTAAAAACTTTATAAACAAATTGTGTCTAAATGGTGGTTTTATTCTCATCCCACCCTCCCACACCCCCTCCCTTCCCCCCCACATCACCTTCTCATCGTCTGAGTCCTCATCGGAGTCGTTGACGTCTTTCTCGGGACAGCTTCCGTCGGGGTTCAAGAGCGTCTTACAGGGGTTCGGCTTCACGTTCCTGAGCGGCGGGAATTTGCAATTAAATTTTAGAATTTATCAGAAATTGGGAGAAAAAGGTCTCTGAGAATAAAAATTAAATTGTGGGAGAGAAGGATTTTCTCTGTGAATTTTAAGGTTTCACAAGTTTTAGAGATTTTGCTTTTTTCCGCTTGACTAACCAGTCGAGGAGTGTCACACTGGCGTTCTTCTTCAACTTCTTCAACCTTTTAGTGATTTTATTGTCCTTTTATATATTTTGTTATTCGTGTACAATTAAAAAAAATTTTATTTTGTTTCATCATCATGATATTAACTCTTCTTATTACTCCTATTATTTCTATCACAATCACAATCATCACCCTTCTCCCCCTCAACCTCTTCTTCTCCTCCTTTCTCATCCTCTCCTCCCTCAATCGGTTCATCTCCTCATTATCTAGCGCTTCCTTCGTAACCAATGACGACTTCATTTGTTCGATGTACGTCTCATCTGTCTGCACCTCCAGTTCCTTGTATTCTTTCCTCGTGGCCGCCTCATCAGCTGTGGAAGCATAGTATTATTTATGTTTATTTATTTTACTAAATAGAATATATTTTTTATGTCTTTTTTTGTATAACAGTGCACGGAAATTAGAATAAATTAGAATAAATTGTATGCCACGGAATAGATGTTTTTAAAATTTAATAAAATTTAATTTTCCCCATTAAAAAAGTATAAATTCATTCTCCCCCTCCCCCCCTTCCTTCCCCCCCTCTCCCCCTTTCCCTTCCCCCCCCCCCTTCCCCTCCTCCCTCCCTCCTTCCTCCCCCCCCCCTCGCGCCCTTTCTTCCTTCTTTCCATCCGCACCTTCATTTTGTTTCTTCTTCTGCACACACGCCTTGAAGCGGTCATTTCTGCAAAAAGCGAAGATGTCGGAGGAAAGGGTGGTGGCGTCCACCTGCTGGTAGGGACCCAGTCTTGGAGGAGGGGGAGGATGAGGGGTGGAGTGGAATGAGGGGGTGGAGTGAAAGAAAGGGTGGAGTGGAGTGAAGGGTGGAGTGGAGTGAGGGGTGGAGTGGAACGAGGGGTAGAGTGGAATGAGAGGTAGAGTGGAATGAGGGTGGAGTGGAATGAAGGGTGGAGTGGAATGAAGGGTGGAGTGGAATGAGGGTTAAAGTGAAAGAAGGGATGGAGTGGGATGAGGGTTAGAGTGGAGTGAGAGTTAGAGTGGAGTGAGGGGTAGAGTGGAGTGAGGGGTCGAGTGGAGTGAGGGGTAGAGTGGAATGAAGATCATAAATGGATGGAGTGAAAGGGATGTAAAATGTAAAAATTGTATCTGTGTAAGGTGATTTATTTCAACTCGTTGCTAGGTGGGTTAATTTGAAGTTTATAGTTTTTTTGTAAATTATTTCTCACCTTTCTCCGCATTTTCTTTCTCGCAGCAACTTTCTTCTCCAAATCTTGTTTGTGATTTCCTGGCGCGAAATTTAAATTTGAAATCACCGCGCAAAGGCCCGTAAACCATCCTCAAACCCTTCAAAATTCCACGAATCCATTTTTAAATCAATCACTAAAAAAAACTAAACCACAATTAAATTTAAACTAAACTTTGGACATTTTCACGTTAATTATCCCACCAAGACGTCGCCACACACCCTATTCGTGAGTATTCTAGTGGGTCTGGTTTTTTTGACTTTGAACGCAGGTGGCTTCTGAACTCCTTTATTCAGCTGGCCCAGCAGTTGACTGACATGGATGTCTTTCGGCTTTTCGAGAAGGATGCCTTGCACTTTGACCTTCATTTCCTTCACAAAGTCAACCGTCTTGTTTTCCGGCGCTTGAGTTAATTCTTCGTAGGTTTTGATCTGGGGGTTGGAAGGGTTGGTGGGCAGTGAAAGTGGTTGGGCTGGTTGGTGGTGGTTGAAGAGTGGATTGGTTGATGGCAGAAAAGTAGGTCGATTGGTGGGGGAAAAGTGGGTTGATTAGTGATAGATGGATCATTTAGCCGACACTTTTCATATGTTTTTTCCAACTTTTCAATCATTCCAACTCTTCTCTTTCCTTCCCTTATCTCCCTCTTCCCCATCAATTTTCTCACCGGCTCCGTCGGAAACGGCAAATGCTTCGGCGCCTTCGTGCTCAGCTTGCATCCCTTCACGAACTTCCCGCAAATCGCCTCGACGCCACTGCTTTCACACTCGCAGACTTGGTCGAACGAGATTTTCGGCTTTCGTTTGTTCGTCGTCTTGGGCACGTTGCGCTGTGGTGTTGATTGGGATTGATGGTTCCGTGGTTGGGGTTGATGGTTCCGTGGTTGGGGTTGATGGTTTCGTGGTTGGGGTTGATGGTTCCGTGGTTGGGGTGGGTTGAGCGAGGGGGGTTGAGGGGGGGGGGTGATTTGGTGTTGTGGCTGGAGGGGTTTGTTGGTGGTGTTGCTGGGAGAAGTAATATTGTGGTGTGGGGCGGAGGTTGAATTGATAGTGTTGTAGTAGGGTGTGAGTTGATGATGTTGTAGTTTTTGCAAAAATACTAAAGTTATTTGATACAGCACTGACCGTTTTAACATTTTCGAATCTGTACATTGTTGGCAATATAGAGCAGTCGGTTATTTTTGTTAACTTTATTTTTAAATAAAAAATATTGAATTTAATGTTTCGGTGCTTTCTTGAAGATGTTTACAAATAATGATTTGTTTTTATTGACGTTGTGATAGATTTCATAAAAAGGGAATTTTTATATAAATTTATTTTGATGCCTTTTTATTTATTTATTTTTCAAGGGAAAAAACATTAAATTTAAATCGTATTTCAACTTCACAAAGACTGGCCGCTTCCCATAGTATAATGCGGGTTCACCTCACTAACCAATTCCTCTCCTTCAAACATTTTGACCCCACGTCCTTCCTGCAACCCATCCCCCTTCACTTCCTGCCCCATCAAAACCTTCACTTCCTCTTCTTCAATTAAGTCCGGGGCGTCAGGTTCCTCGGGGACTCCCCTTACCTCGGCCACATGTCGGACGAATGGGGAGGGAGAGTCGACTGTATCCCTAGGGGCGTCGATGGCGATTCGTTCGTCCAGGGTTCGTATGTTGGGGTAGTTCGCCAGGAAGAAGGCGATGTTTTCTTGAGAAGTTATTTTGTGAAGGCGTCTAGCTCTCACTGGGATGATGATGATGATGATAATGGAGTGGTTATGATGATGATGATGATTATATTGATGGTGATTATATTGATGATGATGATGATGATGATGATGATGATGATGATGATGATGATGATAATGGAGTGGTTATGATGATGATTGCGATGATATTGATTATGATGATACTCACGAGCTAGTAGTCTCTGAAACTTCTTGTTCGTCGTCAAACTCTTGCACACTTCTGAAGACTTTTCGACTTCTTTTTCGGCTGCTTGTGCATTTTATTATATTCACCTTTGTGCATTTTCTATAATTTTTCCTAATCAGTAATTTAATTCTTGACAATATATATATATATATATATATAACTTAATAGAAAGCTCGTCTAACTCATTATTTTTTTAATATTCGCCATACATTTCCGAAAGCCTCTTGAATCTCCATTAGTTTTCCTCTTCATTTATAATTTCTCTTTTTTCATAATTTCAACCTTTATTACATCTCTTTTATTTGCCCACACTCCTCCCACACCCTTCCCCACACCCCCTCCCACACCTCCCCCCCCCCCCCCAGAATCACCTTCATCTTGTTTCTTCCACACCTCTTCACACCTCTTCAACAAGTTGATTCTCTTTCGCAAACATTTGGCAACTATTTCCTTCTTTGTGGGTTCTTTACTCATTACCTGGGTGTTGTTGATGGGGAGAAGTTGGTGTTGTTGTTGGGAAGAAGGTGGTGATATTGTTGAAGGGGAGAAGTTGGTGTTGTTGGGAAGGAGGGGATGATGGAGTTGTGGTGTTGTTTTGGAAGTTGTGATGTTGTTGGAGAAGTGATGGTAGTTGGAGAGGTGGTTGTTGGTGGTGGTTATTGGTGGTGGTGATAATGATTATTGTTTTGGCTGTTAGTAGCACCTCAACGTCCGCAGGCCTCTGGAGAAGCCTTGTCGTTTCCTCCTTTTCCTTCCTTTTCTGCTCCTCAATCTCAATTTTCTATTTTAATTTTTTTTATTATTATTCAGAATTTAAATCTATATTACCATAATTTGAAAAAAGGTTTTACGGCAATAGAAGATAAGAAAAAAAACTTTAAAAATCATTTTGTAACTTATAATATAATATAAGTTATATTAAAGTAATAAAATAATAATAATAACCTTAGTGATGGCAGGAATGTAGGTTTTGATCGTGTTCAACTTTGCTCTGACGGCTTCAGCGAAAGCCTGGCCTGAAGAAGCGTCATGTATGCTCAGAATGGGCGCTGGTTTCATTAGAGCTTTGAGCTATTGGTGGGGGGGGGGAGAGGGAGTACGGAAAGTAATCAAAATCATTATTATTATAAAGTTATAATGTTGTTTAAAAAAACATTTTAAAATGTTTTTTTTTAATTTCTAGTTTTTAATGGTTATTTAAAAGTTTTTTGAATCTCAAACTCATGTTTTCTCAGCCATGCAGCGCGCAACCCCCCGCCATTAAGCCCAATTTCAACCCTCACAATCATCTTACTAATTATTCAATTAATCTCCAAAAAACTAAAAAACTATTACCACATCTTTTCCCGCCATTACTCACCTCCGGCAAGTCAATGTGCCTCGTTTTGGTTTCACTCAAAAAGGCTTGCAAAACCCTGCAGCCAACTCTGTTGCCCTTCAAATCGTACTTGGATAATGGCGGCAAAACTGAACTTTGGCATCGGCAACTGAATTCATTTTTCGAAGTTGGATCTGCTGAATTGTGGCAAAAAGTATTTTAACTTTAAATATATTCAAAATAGGCTTTTACAGTTTAAAAAAATTAAAATAATAAACCATTATTGAAACGAAATGTAAAAAATATTTTTTGTTTATTTTGTTCCAACAAGCCAGTTACCCACCAGCAGCTTGTTTGACCATCCTCACTTTCTTCCCTAGCGTTGACGAACCTGTTTGGCATTTAACGTGGAATACCCATGTATAAGACGCACCCATGTATAAGACGCGCCCATGTATAAGACGCACCCATGTATAAGACGCACCCATGTATAAGACGCACCCATGTATAAGACGCACCCATGTATAAGACGCACCCATGTATAAGACGCACCCATGTATAAGACGCACCTATCTATAAGACGCACCCATGTATAAGACGCACCCGTGTATAAGACGCACCCGTGTATAAGACGCACCCATGTATAAGACGCACCCATGTATAAGACATACCCATGTATAAGACGCACCCATGTATAAGACATACCCATGTACCATCTGGGTTACTCCTGTTGGTGGGTCGATGTTTGGGTTGGGAAAGTCTGGTGGTTTTTCTGCGTTTGTGTTTGTTGAGCACTGGAGTTGTTATCTCTTCGGCGAAGTACTGTGGTGTTAGTGATGGTGATACTGATTGTGAGGGTGGTGATGATGATTTTTGTGGTGGTGATGATGATGAATAAAAATTTAGTGTGAAAGAATTCGTTTTACTTTTGGTCTATACTTTTAAATCTTTTTTAATACAACAAACGTTAAAAACTATTTAAATTGAAAAGAAATTGAAAAGATAAAAATGTACGTTAATGGCTTTGTTGCTGTCAGCTGGAGTGAGGTTGCCACTGGAGTCAACTGGATAAACCACAGTTGAAAATTCCGTTTCTGTAACCTCTTGTGTGCCAACGTTACCCTGAGCATTGTTTGTGATTCGTTTTTTGGAAACAATTTCTATTGTTTGATTTTTAAATTTACGTTTTTTTATTTTTTTATGAGTTGCGTTTAGATTAAATATAATTTATCTACTTTAGTCAATCTACGGCCATAATGAAATTAAAACTCAATTTCAAAAGTAGAAGTATATTTTTTAAACGCTTAACTTTCAAGCCCCTTCCAAATAAATGTTTTTTCGTAAACATATTCCCGCTTTTTTTACATCCTTGCCCAATTTTTTTTCTTTACCCTTTTTTCTTTTTTTCTGAACCTTCATTCCACCCCCATTCACACAACCTCCCTCTTCCCCCAACCTCATCAAGCAATTCCTTCCTTAACTGAAAAACCGATTTTTTTTTGCTAACGTCAGGGTGGTTGAAATCAGTTGAGAACCGGATTGACTTGGCGTGGGAAGTTCTTTTCCGCTGCGCAAGTGTTGTCTTTTGGCCAGTGGGGGTGTTGGTGAGGGTCTCATGGGCTGGAGATGCCCTGGGTGAATTATTTGACAGTTTTTTAGTAATTAACGCAGAAATAAATTAATGGAAAAATTAGTCAAAAATATAAATAATTGAACACACAAATCAATAAAAAATCTATTTAAAAATAATTTGAAAGCTAAAAGAAAACTAAACATTTTCGGAATATTTATGTTGGAGAATTGATTAACGACATCCGACAGAGGGTAGGATTCAGAAAAAGTGTTTTCCATAGATGGCAGGTTGTAGTTCACATCGCTGATGTTGAGGTTTTGCAGAAATTTGGGTTTTTGAAGACATTTGCATGTATTCTGATGAATTTGGAGTGTTTTTGTAGGTCGTTGGCTAGTGGGTGAATTTTGCGTAGTTTTTTTTATTTTAAAGATTTATATATAAAAACCTTCACGGGTTTATTACCCAAACAAAAATTATATATAAAAAAGTGTTAAAGTGACTTAAAAACGTACTAATTCATTTTGAGCCTTTTCTATCAAGTCTTGCTTTTTTTTCATAGAGTCAATCTGTTCTTTTGTCAAACTATTTTTCTCCTCTTGACTTTGCGTTTCGATGCCCATTCTCTCCAACTCTTTTTTCGGTCTTTTTTTCATCGATCTTTTTCCTTTTTTTCCTTTTTTCCATTTTGAATCTTCCGACAAATCATAAGTCGTGCTTGAGTCATCCCGGTTCACTGATTTTATCACCTTACTCCGTTTATGTCCGAGACGTTTTTCAGCATTTTCTTGCCTGTCGCTCTCATCACTCTTATTTTTTGAGAATTTTTCTAAATTATTTCCGTTTTTTTCGCAATTTTCTTCATTTTTTAACGCCAAACTTTCATCCGAATGCTTTATTTCTACCTTTCTTTTTTCCTTTTTGTTTTTTTTAAAACTTGACTTCATTTTCAAATATCAATTAAATAATGAAATTGACTACTTATATAGAAAATATTTGTTTAATTTCAAATTGTTTTTCTAGTTTTAAATTATTTTTCTAGTTTTAAATTTCACGAAAAACTTCGTATTTAATCTTGTTTGCCGACGTTTTCAAAACAAAACATAGAAAATAAAATGAATATACATAGATATAAAAAAAACATAGACAAAAAAAGTTAAAAAATAGATGAAAAAATAAAATTTACTAATGCGCAAATCTTTCTCACCTAGATCTGTATTCTCTCAAGTATCTGGCTAAAGGATTCAGCAACAACAGCAACAACAACAGCAACAACAACAACACCACTCAACTAACCACCAAACATTTTGAGTCGTTGAAACTTGCCGTGTCTTGTGAGCGGCCTCTCCACCATATTACTGACCTATTTTGATAATATTTAGCTTCTATTATATAAATATTACTGATTGAATATTTTTTATTAAAAGAATATTACTCCATCAAAATAATTTAAAATCAATTTAAGATTGTGCAAAACTAAGACCTCTCACTGATTGCACAGTTCCAGCGGTCTTGGGCGTGGTCTACTACACGCGCTCCATGAACCACCAAGAAAATGAGGTCACCGTCAAGAAGATCATCGAATACCATGACGTCAACATGACCTCATTCTCCAACCACTTCCGTCTCTCGCCACCACTACTTCCCCTCTCGGAGTTTGACCTTGACCCAGATTCCTTTCCGGAAATAGGTGCTGACCTAGATACTGAAGGAGTCGTGATAAGATCGGAAAATAGTGAGAATGATGGTGGTGATGATGATGGTTGTGGAGGTGGTTATCATGATGATGATGATTGGGTGAGCGGGTAGCTGAGTCGGCAACGACTTTCGGCTTGACCAATAATCAAAGGTCCTAGCTTCAAGTGCAACCAATGTCCTAGTAACCCGAAGACGCAAATGAAAATATGCAGCCTAAGTGGCCTAAAAGCCCGTTCGGGTTATACGCCACTATAAAAGTGTTCGTCATTATTATTATGATGACAATGATGATGGTGATAATGATGATAATGAAGTCATTGATCCAGATGACGAAGCGGAAACAGAGGATGACGGTGACCTAGATTCGAGACCGGAAGAGGGTTATATGGAGGTGAGGCATGATATTTCCGTCTTCCCATCGCGACTTAGCAACGGTTGCTATCTAGCCGTGTTGACTAGAGAGGTATGTTGGAATTGTTGTTGTTGTGGTTGATGTTGTGGTTGTTGTTGTAGTTGTGGTTGTGGTTGTTGTTGTAGTTGTGGTTGTGGTTGTGGTTGTTGCTGTGGTTGTGGTTGTGGTTGTGGTTGTTGTTATGGTTGTGGTTGTTGCTGTGGTTGTAGAAGTGGTTGTGGTTGTAGTTTTGGTTGTGGTTGTAGTTGTGGTTGTTGCTGTAGTTGTGGTTGTGGTTGTTGTTGTGGTTGTGGTTGTTGCTGTGGTTGTAGTTGTGGTTGTGGTTGTGGTTGTAGTTGTAGTTGTAGTTGTGGTTGTGGTTGTAGTTGTGGTTGTTGCTGTAGTTGTAGTTTCCCTTGTGGTTGTGGTTGTAGTTGCTGTTGTGGTTGTTGTTGTAGTTGTTGCAGTAGTAACTTGTTTTGTTTGAGTTCATTTTGTCTGTATGCTTTTACTCGTGATTAAAAAACATTTTAAAACTATAAAACAATATTTATAATCAACATTAAATTAGTTTAAAAGTGAGCCTAGTCTAAGATAGATTTTCAATGCATCCCCAAAGATCCAAGACCCACGGGAAACCATGTTGAAGATCATTGCAAGAGCTGAAGCCAAAGGATTGATAAAAGAGTCCTGATGGATGGATGGATGCATGGATGGATGGATGGATCGATGCATGGATGCATGGATGGATGCATGGATGGATGCATGGATGGATGCATGCATGCATGGATGGATGGATGCATGGATGGATGGATGCATGGATGCATGGGTGTGTATATGCATGGATGGATGCATGGATGCATGGATGGATGCATGGATGCATGGATGCATGCATGGATGCATGGATGGATGGATGGATGCATGGATGCATGGATGCATGGGTGTGTATATGCATGGATGGATGGAAGCATGGATGGATACATTGATGGATGCATGGATGGATAGATGCATGGATGGATGGGTGTGTTGATGCATGGATGGATGCATGGATGGATGCATGGATGGATGCATGGATGGATGCATGGATGGATGCATGGATGGATGCATGGATGGATGCATGGATGGATGCATGGATGGATGCATGGATGGATGCATGGATGGATGCATGGATGGATGCATGGATGGATGCATGTATGGATGGATGGGTGAAGGGATAAATGAACAAAATGTTTTTCCAAGTCCTGTAAGTATTTACAGACTTTCTTACGTCTTTGGACAAATAACTTCCCTTTCCGGGTATTTACAACCGTTATTCTTATTCTCACATTGTCTTACATTCTAACTTTTTATTCAAATTTCTACTTTTTCCCATTTTCTAATATTCTCTGTTTTTATTTTCAATATTACACTTCTACTTATTATTAAAATTCATTATTAAACTATTTTTAATCATCGTGTAACTTATTATTTTACAAAAATTAATATTATAAGTATTTCAGTATTTATTGTAATTATTAATACTATAAACTTTAGGATTATTATTAATTTCATAGGTATTATTTTTGTTATTGCTATGGTGTCTTGTAAATCAAAAGACAGTCTGTTTGCTATGGCCTCACCGAGAACACTTTATCAACTGGCAACTCTTGTTTGATTTATAATAAGAAGAATTTATTTGTTATTTTTATTATTATTTTATTATTATGATTTAAGTATAATATTCTTATTCAATTATTTCGAAAATAATAATTTATTATTATTTAAAAAAATATTATTTAAGTATATTATTATTATTCAATTATTTCTTAACTATTAATTAAATATTATCATTATTCCTATTGGTTTATCCTATAGTTAATGATTTTTTATTCACAGCAAAACATTATTTAAGCAATAAACTTTCTTGTCAATAATTTTTATATTTTCTCTAAAATTATGATGATCTAAAAACCCGAATTTAGGACACTTGGGCTGCAGTTTTGCAGTTTTGCAGTTTTTCAACCATTTTCAAATAAAGTAATTCATCAAAAATTAACATGAAAATATCAAAAAATAAATGAAATTGTTGACTTTATCCACTCATCTTTTCCGAATCATCATCACGTGACCAAACTTCAGAACCAATCACCTTTGAATGTTCAAACTTAACGCCTTTCTATTGGTCAGAAATGTCGTGCTCGGATGTAATTGGAGGCTTTGAAGTTGTCTCTATTTAAACACTTTAAATAGTGTTGAAGTTGCTAAACTCTTGTTTGTGGCTTCGCATCATTTGAACACCTTCATAGTTGTTATTGTTGCTGTTGCTGTTGCTGTTGGGAGTGTAGCCACATATTTCAATTTTGTTTAAGGCAAATCTGGTCATTTTGTTTTTTAATTTTCTTCTTTTAGTTTTGATTTCATTTAGTTTTGATGGTTTATATAATTTTTTAGGTTTACAAAAATATAGTTTAATTTTTTACAAATTTTGTTGTTTCTGTAGTTGTTTAAGTTGGAAGATCTTTCTGTATAAGTGAAACTACAACAAAAATAAAACTAGAAATACAACAACTAATACAAATGAAAATGAAACAACTAATACAAAAAATACTTCCACGTGTATACAACTAGAAATACAATATAAGTGAAAAGATACAAAACATAAAAGTCCCTAAGAATTCGGACACCCCAACACCATGACGATGACTGAAAGACAATTCCCTGAAAAATACATGGGTGATGCTGATGATGATGATGGAACTAAGGATAAAAACAATAATAATAACAATATAAATAATAATAGAAGTAATAATCATAACAATGATTTAAATGATCAAGAAGTTGAGCGCTTCAATGACGATTATGCCTACTTCAACTCAAAAAGCATACAAATCATAAGAAACAACTACAATCATAACCATCATAATAACAAAAACAAGATCAACAACAACAACAACAACAACTTCTTAGGAGTCTATGACGTCAGAGACCTCGACAACATTTACAACGACAACACTTTCAACAACAACAACAACAATTTAATCAATGGCAACAATTTAAACAACAACAACACAAACGTTGCAAATAATTATTTAACAAGTAAAGAAATTAGCAAAGATCTCAAGAGATCCATTAACAATAAAATGAATAATAATAATAATAATAATAACAATAATATTAATAATAATAATAGTATTAGTAGTATAAGTATAAATAATGATCATAATAATGATAATAATAGACAAATTAAATTTCCATGGATGAAAACCACCAAATCGCATGCAAAGCAATGGAAATCTACTTGGATTGGTTATTGTTATAATTATTATTCTTTTTTTTATTGTTTGTTTTATTCTTATTATTATTTTTATTATTATTAATATGATTTATATTATTACTATTATTACTGCAAGCTCTTCTCTTATCAACTTGCGTTCTGCAAACAACTCGATGTCCGTTTATCGCCCTGTTAATATTCTTTGTATTATTATTCTATGCCCTTAATATTAATATATTCAATTATTTTCTATTCTCATTATTTTTATTCTATAGTGATACAATAATAATTTTTGTATTTATAATTAATAGCTTCATAAGAACTACTTGACTTTTTTATATGAGGGTAATTGAAAAATGAATTTTTTTAAATGTTTTTAGAGATTTTTAAATCTATGAGTCATCATCTTCATTAGCATTCAATTGAAAATACTTTAATTCATTAGTTAAAAACTAATTTATAATTAGTTTAATTAATTTGACGGATTAATAAAAGTAAATTTGAAAGATCCTTTCTTACGTTTATCCACATCCCCCTCATCCATCACAACTTTCTATCCTTTTTCCCACGCTGTGCAAATACCCACTCGAGCCCTCTACACACACACACACATATAACACACACACACACACACACACACACACATATAACACACACACACACACACACACACATATAACACACACACACACACACACACACACACACACACACACACACACACACAAACACACACACACACACACACACACACACACACACACACACACACACACACACACACACACACACACACACACACACACACACATACACAAACACACACACACACACACACACACACACACACACACACTCACTCACACACACAAACACACACACAAGGTGTGACTGCTTGCTTGATAAGGTGTAGTGAGATTAATGACACATCTTATGTGTGACAAGATGCGACTTGCTACTTTTTATACAGTTTTTCTTTTCATGAAATTTTATTTATTAAAGAATTTTTTTCGCTTTTTCAGAACTATTTTTTCTTTTTCATTAAATTGTATTTTTTCATTAATTTTGTTTTCCGTTTTCATTAAATTGTTTTTTCTTTTTCATTAAATTGTTTTTTCTCTTTCTTTAAATTGTTTTTTTTTCTGACTTTCGTTAACATGAAAATATTTTGATCACTGCCATTCCACAACGCTCATTTACCCACATCGCTTATCCACCTACTCATCCATGCATCCATCCATGCATCCATCCATGCATCCATCCATGCACCCTTCACCCACTCATCCATTCATTCATGCACCCTCCACCCACCCATCCATCCATCCATGCATGCATCCATGCATCCATCCATCCACCCATCCATCTATCCATGCATCCATCCATCCATCCATGCATCCATGCATCCAGGGGCGGACCTCCACAGCTTCGACGACAACAAGCGGACCAGGACCGCCTACAGTCGCTCCCAGCTGCTGGAACTGGAAAAGGAATTCCACTTCGATAAGTATATCTCCCGGCCCAGAAGGTTTAGGGGGGTGAGGGGAGGGAGGTACAATGATGGGTGGGTGATTTTTTTTGAGAGAGAGGTTTTGGGAATTAGGGGGTACAGTGATGGATGGGTAGGGGGTTGTTGAGCTGAGAAAATGGTTTGGTGTGGCATGGGTGGGAGGGATAGATGAATGATTGGAAAATGGCTTGAGAGCCACAGAATGGATATTTTGATCAAATTAAATTTTATATCAAAATAAACTAAGCAAACTTTGTAATTTTTAATGAAAAAATATTTTACCACTACTACACCCACATCCATTCCACTCCACCACTCCACCACCCTCCCCCAACAGAATCGAACTGGCTTCAAGTCTTCTCTTGACCGAACGCCACATTAAAATCTGGTTCCAAAACAGACGGATGAAATGGAAGAAGGCGGAATATGGCAGAATCAGTTCTACAACCGTCGCTACAGAAGCGGCAATTAGTGGCAGTGTGGCAGATGATGGTGGTGAGATTAGTAGCCAGTCTGGTGGGGTGGTCACTCAGAAAGATGAAAATGGTGGTGAAAAAGGTGTTTTGGGCGCGAATGGAAAAGCTTTGGGGGTGGACGCTTTTAACCATTTGAGGATTAACGAAAGTTTTGTTGCTACCCAAGCTAACAAGGTTGCTAAAAATGTTAACATGTTGACAAATACTCAGTTGATTACTAGTAGTAGTAGTAATGGTGGTGGTGGGGATAGTAGTAGTGAGGATAAGATGAGAATGGATGGGGATGCTGATATGGGGAAGAATGCATTTGGAAGTGGTGTGTTTGAATGGGGGAGTGGAGGTTTTGGGGAGTTCGGGGGTGAAAATGGTGGAAGCCTTCATCACCAAAACTTTTATTGAAAAGTTTATTAAAATTTATAACTTCTAATTTATTTATGGAAATATTGCATTTAAAACATTTTTTCATTTATTCATGCTTTTAAAACAATAAATGTTATTAAATGTAGATTAGAATATAAAAGTTTCAAAATAAAAATGGTTTCTTTTCTGTGACTCCATCATCATTCAAAGGCATTGATGACTCTCGGAACTGAAATAAAAGAATTAAACTCATTTTAACATTGAACTAGAAGTCTAAAAAAAAATTTTTTTAATAATAAATGTAAAAAAAGGTTTAAAAATCATTGCTAAACGTCAATAAAAGATGGCACTCACGTATTCTGATGATGGCGACTGAAGAAGCAAAGAGGAAAAAACTTCCAATCAACGCCTGCCTAACTCTTGCCTCTTCCTCCATGCAAGAGGTGGTGTCTTGTGGAAGTTGGCGGATCATTTTGATGTGATGTTTTAAAGAAGATTTTATGTATATTTAATTGATTTTCGAAAATTTCTGTTTTTTGAATCTAACTGTTTAATATTTTTAGTTCTTAGAATCTAAGACTTAGATGTTTAAATAATTACGTGATGAAAAAAGGAAATTTTTTATTATCGTTTAGAAAAGTAGAGCATATCATTATATTTTATTAAACAATTTTTTTATTTAGTAAAAACAAAGTATTTTTAATATAAAAAAATGTATGAATATCAAATATTTTAAAATTCATAAATGTTATTGAATGAAATTTAACAGTGATTCACTTTTACCACAGAGCATTAATATTTATAAATTTTATAGTATAAAAAGATTAGTTAAATTGCTTAAGTAGTCTTAAATTCATTTGTATTTAATTTAAGGGCATGTACTTCACCGAAATAATAATTTGCTCCAAGGAAGGGCACTTATTTCTGAGTGAAAAATGTATGCATACAATAAAATTTATTGAACAAATGTATGATAAAATAATTTTGTTATTTAATAAATATTTGAAATAGAATAACTACATAATTGCATTATATTTAACGATTTCATAGACAGAGAATTTGCTTCTGTGCAAGAAGAAATGCTGAAAAGAGTCACAAAAGCAAACATTCAGTGCCTTGAACCAGCCTTTGTTTGGAATTAAATTTTCTCATTTATATTATGAAAAAATTTAAATTATAAATTGTAAAGAAAAAATTGTTAACATTAAAAGAAATAAAAAAATTATTAATATAAATAAATAAATTTAACTTTCATTTAATGGCAAATGAATCAGAAATCGAAGAAAGGTTTAAACTGCCACTACATGCGAAGGGCAGACGTTTTTTTGTGCAGTGCTTCAGTTGGTCTCTCGAGTGTTTACGTCTTCGATGTGCTTGAGAGGTTGTTGTTGGCGTGCACCCATTCACCACCCACTTATTCACCATCCATCCATTCACCGTCCTTCCATCCATTCACCATCTACCCATCCATTCACAACCTATCCATTCACCACCTATCCATTCACCACCCATCCATTCAACACCCATCCATTCAACACCCATCCATTCAACACCCATCCATTCAACACCCATCCATTCAACACCCATCCATTCAACACTCATTCATCCATTCACCATCCATCCATTCATTCATCCATCCACCCATCCAGGTTTGGCAATCTCCTCAAAGACTTCTGTGGTGGTGTTGATAATGATAGCATTGAAGTGAATCTTCTCATAGCTTATGAAGTTCTAAATGAGTTTATGGTGGGTGGGGGGTAGGTGGAGGGTAGATGGGTGGGTGGGTAGGTGGAGGGTAGATGGGTGGGTAGATGGGTGGGTAGGTAGAGGGTAGATGGGTGGGTAGGTGGAGGGTAGATGGGTGGGTGGGCGGATGAATGGAATAAAGGGAAGGGTGGGAGATGATGAATGAAGTGGAGGGTAAATGGGTGAGAGAGTGCTGATGATGATACCAAGATCGAATGCCCACCAGGACAATGGAGTGGTTCAGATCGATTCCACGCAGAAGATGAAGCCCCTCATCATCATGGAACCCAGCAACAAAAACAATAACAATAACAAGAATAATAACAACATGTTATCGATTTTTCCTATCTCTGATGATGTTCTAAATAAGGTGAGAATCATTTATTTTTCATCTATATTTTTGATATCACTATCATCAATATCATTATCACCACTATTATCATCATTACCATCACAATCACTATCATTATCATGATCACCACAAACACCACCATCATCACCACCATCATCATCATTATCATCATCACCACTAACACCACCACCATCATCATTATCATCATCACCACCATCACCACCATCATCATTATCATCATCACCACCATCACCACCATCATCATTATCATCATCACCACCATCACCACCATCATCATTATCATCACAGATAGGCATAGACACGAGTATAAAAAGTGTTCCTAGCAAGGCTGCGGGAAGGTCCATTCTTGAAAATAGGGGTGGCCAGGTTGGTTTTTTTCTATGATGGTTAATGCAAAAAATTTAAATAATGTTTTTTATTAAATTTATACATTTTTTTATTAAAATTTAATTTTTTAAATAATAGTTTTTATTTAGTTTTATTATTACTCCCTTCACTCCCATAGTCAGGCAGATCAGAGTTATTTGTGGACGTTATTGAAAAACTAGATGTGGTGCTGGAAAAAGAAGTGAGATGAAAAAATCAAAACATCATCACCACCACCATCATCATCCTCATCCCCATCACCATCATCATCATCATCCCCACCATCATCTCCATCAGCACCCCTACCACACCCATCATCATCATCATCACCACCACCAGGGCACCCCCTCTACTTACATGATAGAAGGCAGGATTGTATTGAGGAACCATCTTGCACCACATTGCACCATCAAAATGAGGTTCAACCGTCACCAAGAAGGAGGTTTCTTTCAATGGATGGGTTAATTGGATGGGTTAATTGGATTGGATTAATTGAATTGGATTAATTGGATGGGTTAATTGGATGAAGTAGATTAATTAGTTTAGGGTAGAGTTTACTTGTATTCAATTCATCAAGCCATTCATTTACTCATTCACTCCTCAATCCACCATTCAACTCTTCAGTTCATCCTCCCACCCACCAATTCACCCCCTCAATCCACCAATTCACTCCTTCAATCCACCAATTCACTCTTCCATCAATTCAGCATTCACCAACCTCCTTGACTACCGTTTCCATTGCGACGTTGACAAGACATTCCTCAATGACAAGAATATCGTCAGTTTCCAAGCCAAGGAAGGAGAGGTGATGATGATAATGGCCATGGCGATGATGATAATGATGATGATGATGGTGGTGGTGATAATTATATTTTATTCGACAGAGTACACTGCTAAGTTACAAGGCCAATAAAACTATAGACGATATCACCAGTAATGTGAATAATATTAATAATAATAACAGTAATGATAATAGTAATGATAATTCATTAAATAATACTAAGGAAAAACTCATTCCTATTTTTGTTGACTATCAAATATCCAAAAGACAAGGATCTGAAAGGTAAAAAAATTTTTTTTAATGTTAACAATATAAAAAATAATTATAATAAATTATAATAATGATGTTTAATGTGATGATGATCATCATCACCACCAGTGACGTCACATTATCCTTGACGTTGAAGCATTCGATAAGTAATGGCGCCAAAATTAGCAGTGTGGCTGTTACTGTGTGTGTTGCTGGATGTATCGCTAGGTGAGTTTGTGTGTGCGTGTGTGTGTGTGTGTGTGTGTGTTTGTGATTTAAAAAATTAACTTTCAAACCTTCAGGATAATACCAAAATTGAAAAACTCAAACCTTAAAGAAGAATGTGAAATCACTAACAACAACAACAACAATGAGGGTGGTGATGATAGTAGTTACAAGATAATATGGAAAGTGAAAGACGTCACATTCTCGAATGATGACGTCACATCCTGCTTTGAGGTTATTTCGCATGCTCGCATTTTGACGATTTAAATACAAAGTATTTAAAAAAACATTTATTCATATTCTTTTGTTATTATTTTCAGTTGCTGGCAGGAAAAACATCTTCTTCACCATCATTATCATCATCATCGTCACAATCATTATCATCGTCATTGCCATCATTATCATCACCTCAAATAGGGCCGATTTTGCTGACTTATGAAATTTCCAACTATAGTCTCACTGGTTTATCTATATCATCTTTAAAGTTCTTTGATGGTGGGCGTGGTAGTAATAGTAGTAGTGGACGTGGTGGTGGTGGTAGTAGTAGTGGTGGTGGTGGTGGTAGTAGTGGTGTTGTCAATAATTCTAAGAGTTGGATTCGCTACATCGTAACTTCAGGCTCACATTTCATCAAATTTGATTAAACTTAGTTATTTTTGTCAACTTTTATTCAAGCAAAATTTTAAATTGTATAAAAATACAAATCAACTTTTTTTATAATCAAAATTAATTTTAAACTCTATTTTTTCTATATTTATCATTTTCAACAATTTCATTTAAGTTGTGTAAATAGTTTAGTAAAAATAATATTTCTTAATATTCGTTTGTGTTTCTTTGGAGCTGGTTGCTGTGGATGGCAACCAAACAACTTTAAATGCCCAGCATTTGAAACTAAAGTTACATTGACAATTTTTTGAAATATTGAAGTCTTTCAAAAAATATGAAGGTAAGGTATTTTTTTTATTTTTATTTTAGACCTTTATAAAATTTCTGTAAAAATTCTTTAATTGTGTGGAATTACATTTATAATTATAAAATTGAAATTATATTTATCAATAATACATTTAAATGAACACTTTTAGAAAATATTCTCGGTCAAAGCCCAAAATGCTTCCAGTGGATCGATATACTTTTCATGGCAAAAGTATCAAGGGAACTATCTAGCTGTCAATGAGTCGGTTAACTATTTAAACATTTTAATTGTTATCAAATTTAAAAATTATTTGAAAATAAATTATTTAAAATACATTTATTTTCATATATAAAGTATATTTATATATATTTCACCTTTTCCCAGCAACTGTTCGATCAGAGTTTATGACAAGAGAGGTCAAGAGGTCGAACATTTCCAACTACCCGAGTAGGCGACAATATATGAACCATTCAGCTAGCAAACAACTTCAACAATTCAAACTTTTATCTTGACTTTATCTGAATCCACTTTTCTTCCATTCTCTCAATCCCCCTTTTCCACCTCCTCTTCCCATTCTCCTTTTTCCACCTCCTCTTCCCATTCTCCTTTTTCTACCTCCTCACCCATTCTCCCTTTTCCATCCCCTCTTCCCCTCTCCATCTTCCACCCTCCCCCCCCCCTTTCAGCACGTGTACTGGCTTTGGATGGAGCAGGGATGGCAACATTTTGGCTTCGGTTTGCGCTAAGAACGGAGTGGTGTGGTTGTGGCAGGTGTTGAAACAGAGCATTAGTCACGTTGAGACCGGATTCAGGTGGTGGTGGTGGAGGATGAGGGTGGTTGGAGGCGTTGAAGGGTGAGGGATGAGTTATTTTGCCTGATTCTCTTTTCCCTGTTTTACATTTTCTCAATTCATCCCTCTATCTTCATTTAACCCACACCTCCCATATTTCTACATCTTCCTCTATCCCCATCCTCCAAACCCCACCTTCCACTCTACTTTCCTAACCCACCTTCCAACCACTCCACCCTCCATCCCACCCTCCAGCCACTCCATCCTTCATCCATCCCACCCTCCAACCAAACCACCATCCAACCAAATCACCCTCCACCCCCCCCCCCCTAGAGACAAAGACACCCTGACCTTCATGCTCTGGTCGAAGGGCAGTGAGGTGCTGGCAGTTGGGACTCTCAAGGGGAATCTCTTCCTGTATGATCATCAGAGCGGGAGGTTGGAGGGGGGTGGATGGTGGGGTGGGATGGTTTGAGGGGGGTGGATGTTGGGGTGGGGTGGTTGGAGGGGGGTGGATGGTGGGGTGGGATGGTTGGAGGGGGGTGGATGGTGGGGTGGGATGGTTGGAGGGGGGTTGATGGTGTAGTGGGATGGTTGAATGAGGGTGGATGGTGGGGTGGGATGGTTGGAGGGGGGGTGGGTGGAAGGGTGGGATGGTTGGAGGGAGGTGGATGTTGGGGTGGATGGTGGGGTGGGATGGTTGGAGAGGGGTGGATGGTGGGGTGGGATGGTTGGAGGGGGGTGGATGTTGGGGTGGGGTGGTAGGAGGGGGGTGGATGTTGGGGTGGGATGGTTGGAGGGGGTTGGATGTTGGGGTGAGATGGTTGGAGGGGGGTGGATGGAAGGGGTAGGTTTGAGAAAAGAGGGGAAGAAGGGTGGGTGGAGGGGGGAAGTGTGGAGGAGAGAAAGGCTGGAAAGGGATGGTGGTAAAAAGAAAAGTTTTTCAAATCGATAAGTTTATTAAAAACAATTTAAGGCCACTTTCAGTTAATTTAATTACTTTTAAACAATTAATTTATTGTTTTTTAATTCACTGATGCTCCATCCCTCCTCAACCAACAACAACCCTGAAGGAGAATGCCAATCTTGGGCAAGCATACGAAGCGAATCCACTGCGGAGCCTGGAGTATGCAGAACCTGCTGGCTTTGGGTGGGTGGTGGGTGGGTGGATGAGTGGGTGGGTGGGTGGATAAGTGGGTGGAAAAGGGGTGGGTGGAAAGTGGGTGGTGGGTGGGTATGTGGGTGGGTTTGGGGAATAGAGTGGGGTAGGTGTGTGAAGGAAAGGGAGGAGGATAAGATGGGGTGGGTGTGGAGAAAAAGAGAAGAAGGGAATAAGTTGGGTGAGTGAAGAGAAGGAGGGGGATATGTAAAATGCGAATTTTTTAGGATTCAAATCAAATGAACAGGAAGCGACGACAGGAGCATCTCGATCAGCAATCAGAATGGCGACACGCTGAAGAACCTGCACAACATCGAGGGAGACGTCAGCGATGTGCAGTTCAATTCGGTCAAGACGGACCAGAGCGATTCTAAGGAAAAAGATGAAAATACGGTAGGGAGAGGGAGGGAGGAGGTGAGAGGTGGGTGGAGAAGGTGAAGTGTAGGGTCATATTGTGAGAAGATTATTTAATTAATTTAATAAATCAAGGAATTATTATAATTGAAAGAACTATTCAATCGAATAACTCTTCAAAACGCCTACTTGGTGCGATGCAGGTGAGTTTCGTGAAGAAGGGTCGCATCCTTTCCTTCTACTCCTTCGACACCGAGAAGGCGGCCATGGAGGTGGTTTTCAACGAGCTTTACGGCACGATCGCCGCCTATTCATGGTCGGGTGGTTCGGTGGTTGGGGTGGTCGGGGTGGTTCGGTGGTTGGGGTGGTTCGGTGGTTGGGTGGTTCGGTGGTTCGGGTGGTTCGGTGGTTGGGGTGGTTCGGTGGTTGGGGTGGTTTGGTGGTTGGGTGGTCGGGGTGGTTCGGTGGTTTGGTGGTTCGGTGGTTGGGGTGGTTTGGTGGTCGTTTGGTTGGTGGTTCGGTGGTTGGGGTGGTTTGGGTGGTCGTTTGGTTGGTTTGGTGGTCGTTTGTTTTGGTGGTCGTTTGGTTGGTTGGTTCGTTGTGTGGAGAGGGTTGTGTGATGGTTTTGCTGTGGTTATGTTGGTGTTGCGGTTGTATGTGGTGGTTGGTTGGAGAGGAGTATGTTGGTTGTGTGTGTGGTTTAAGACGCATGTGTTGGTGGTGGTTGTGTGGTCAGATTGGAAGGGATGTGGTGATTGCCAGATTGAAAAACATCATCATCATCCTCTTTTCCCTACTCCTCTTCTTCATCATCGTCATCACCAACACCATCATCATTACCAACATCACCACCACCATCATCACCAACACCATCATCATTACCAACATCACCACCACCATCATCACCAACACCACCATGATCACCAACACCATCATCATTACCAACATCACCACCACTATCATCATCACTACCATCATCATCACCACCACCACACAGGTATGGCGACGGATACATATGCATTGGCTTCTCGAACGGTTACTACGTAGTAATCTCAACGCATGTCAAGGAGATTGGGAAGGTGATGATGATGATGATGATGGTGATGATGATGATGATGATGATGGTGATGATGATGGTGATGATGATGGTGATGATTACGATGATGATGAGGATAATAGCAACGACTATGATGGTGATCACCTTTAGTATAATTATAATTATTTTAACTATCATTCTTATTAGAGTAAAACAATTCCTTAATTAATCTTCACACAACCCTCCTAATCCGACCACCACCCCCACTACCACCACCACTTACACCAACCACCACCACAATCTCTTCCTTCAGCAACCATCACCACCCTTTCCCCCCACAACCATCACTCCCATCCCCCTCCCCCCACACAACCATCACCACCCCCACCAACCCCCCTAACCATCACCACCCTCTCCCCCCACAACCATCACCACCACTCCCTCCCCAGGAACTTTTCCACATCCAGGACTTCAGATACAACCTCCACAACTTGGCAATCTGCCCTTCCAACCATATGGCCGCTGTAGTGGGTGACTCTGGGTGAGTGGGTGGGTAGGTGGGGTGTGGGGGGGAGGGGGTTTGGAAGGTGGTTTCAGTTGGAGAAGGGGGTGGGGGTTTAGTGTGGTTTGTGTTGAAGGGGGTGTTTGGTTGTTGAGGGTGGTCGGGCGGTGGTTAACTTGAAAAAACTTTTTTTTAATTTTAAAAAATTTGTCAATAAAAACCCAATTAAAATGCAACATAATGATTTAAAACACCTCCTCCACGACAGGGTGAGATTCCATCACGTGATGCAGCCAGAGCAGCA
>OX030969.1:6131934-6136934 GCA_943735955.1 Piscicola geometra | reverse complement strand
AGAGAGCTTCCTGCAGTCGTCGCGACCTGTGGCCGCTCTGGAGGTGGTGGCGAGGGGGGGGGGGGGTTGTGAGGGGTTGATTTTGGGGGAGGGGGAAGGGGAGGGAGAGTGATGGAAGAGGGGTTGTTGTGAGGGGGTTGATTTTGGGGGAGGGGGAAGGGGAGGGAGAGTGATGGAAGAGGGGTTGTTGTGAGGGGGTTGATTTTGGGGGAGGGGGAAGGGGAGGGAGAGTGATGGAAGAGGGGTTGTTGTGAGGGGGTTGATTTTGGAGGAGTGGGAAAGGGAGGGAGAGTGGTGGAAGAGGGGTTGTTGTGAGGGGTTTGATTTTGGGGGAGGGGGAAGGGAGGGAGAGTGATGGAAGAGGAGTTGTTGATTTTGGGAAGGGGCTGAATTGAGTGTTTGATTGTTGGTGGTTTCTGGGTGGAAGATTGTTGGTTTTTAGTGGTTTGGACGCCACATTGATGAATGGATGCATGGGTGAATGAAGGAATGAATGCATGGGTGAAGGAATGCATGGGTGAATAAATGCATGGGTGAAGGAATGCATGGGTGAATAAATGCATGGGTGAAGGAATGCATGGGTGAAGGAATGCATGGGTGAAGGAATGCATGGGTGAAGGAATGCATGGGTGAATGAATGCATGGGTGAAGGAATGCATGGGTGAAGGAATGCATGGGTGAAGGAATGCATGGGTGAAGAAATGCATGGGTGAATGAATGCATGGGTGAATGGATGCATGGGTGAATGGATGCATGGGTGAAGGAATACTCCTTCCACCCATCAGATGCGCAGAGACCTGATGCATTGGCAACAAGTGTTGAGTCTTGCTGACAAATACGCTCCACAGGTTGTTGCTGTTGTTGCTGCTTTTGTTGTTTTTATCACAATCCCAATAAAGCTACCACCACAACAACAACTACAACAGCTACATCAACAGCTACAACTACAAAAACATCAACAACTACAACAACTACAATAACACCCACCACAACAACTACAACAACTACAACAACATCAACAACCACAACAACAACAGGACATCCCGTTCATCTCGAAGGAATACGCACAACAACTGGAGTTCACTGCACAGTACAGTGCATCGTTGCAACACTACAAGCAGGTGTTGTGCGCTAGAAAAATTAATACTTGATGATTAATTAGAAATTAATGAAAAAATATTAAATGATATTTCAAATTAATTAAAAATTAAATTATTGTTATTATTATTAAAGAAATAAATTTTGAATTATATATTTAAAAGTTAACTTTTTTATTGAATTGGTAAAATATTTAATAAAACCAGGCGATTGTGTCTCCAAAAGGAAAAAATAAGACCAATAAGAATAATAAAAAGGGTAAAGAAATTGGTGGTGGTGGTGATGGTAATAGTGTTAAAGGAGGTGGTGGTGTTGATGATGACGATGGCGACGATGATGATGATAATGTTAGAAAACACAACAAAGCGTGTGTTGCTGGTGTTGCTAGGATGACTATCAGGACCGGAGACATTAGAAAGTTATTATTATTATTACCTTAAAAACTATTATAATTATTTATAATAAATTAATAATAAATTTTTTAAGTTTATCTTTTTTACATCCTATTTTTGACTGTTCAAAATCAATATAATCAATATAATATTGATATTATTTGTAATCAATATGCTAATATTATTAATATATTTTTCATATGTTTTTTAATTAAGATGAATAATATAATGATGATAGTTATACCAAATATAATAATGATAATTATACAAGTTATAATAATTATTATAAATTGTATAATTAGTATAATTATAATAATTATGAGTTGTATAATTCGTATAATTAGAATAATTATGAGTTGTATAATTGGTATAATTATAATTAATTATTATTAATTAGTATAATTATAATTAATTAATATTATTATTATTACTACTATAATTATAATTAATTGTTCATACAATTAGTATAGTTATAATTAATTATTTGTATAATTATTATAATTATAATTAATTATTCGCAAGGGGTTTGGAGGTAGCTTTGAAGGAATTATCGAAGGATGAGTGCAAGGAGTGTGCCCTCATCATGGAGAACATGAAGGTGGAGGGAGGGGGGGTTTGGGAGGTGGGGGGGGGGGTTTGAGAGGTGGGGGGGGGGGTTTGGGAGGGGGTGGTGGTGGGAGGGTGAAGGTAGGGTAGGGAGGGTGGGGTGGGAGTTTGGGAGGGGGTGGTGGTGGGAGGGTGAAAGAGGGGGTAGGGTGGTGAAGGGGGTGGGAGGGATAGGTGGGAAAGGGGTGGTTGAAGGGGTTTGGAAAAGGTTTTGGAGAGGAGAAGGAGGCAAGAAATTCTGAAAAAGGGGAGTGGAGGCACACACTGCACCCCTCCCTCCACAACCACCACTACAGCAATTTCCCGAGGCGGCGCTTCTGTACGAGAAGTCAGGCTTTTATGACAGTGCCGCTACTGCCTACATCAGAGCTAAGAACTGGTCGGTGAGGGAGGGAGGTGGGGGGGGGGTTGATTTGAGAGGGTGAAAGTGATGTTGGAGGGAGGGGTGTATGGTATGGGTGGTTGGTAATGGTGTGCTGGGTTGGTTTGCAATATTTTTTTGCAATTGCTTTAATGATATAAATCTACCAACCAGGTCAAAAGTGGCCGACTTATTAAAAAAGACGTCGCTTAACCAGGTACACACACACAAACACACACACACACACACATACATACACACACACACACACACACACACGTACACACACACACACACACACACACACACACACACACACACACACACGCACGCACACACGCACACACACACACACACAAACACACGCACACACACACACACAGGTACACACGCAGTACGCCAAGGCACAGGAAGAATTGAAGCGAAATGAGGAAGCTGCCAGCGCCTACGAGAGCGGGAAAGATTGGGAGAGTGCTATCAGGTTTTGGCGGGAAAAATAAAGTTTTGGGCGGGAAAATAAAGCTTTTGGCGGGAATTTTGCGTTATTTTCAGATCATATTATTTTAAATTGTATTATTGTTAATTCAATTTATTATCGCTATGATTATCATTGATAATTTTTTATTCATTTCTATTATAATCATTATCATCTCAATCATCATCATCATCATCACCACCACTACCATCCATACCACCATCATCATCACCACCACCCACACCATCATCATCATTACCACCCCCACCATCATTATCAGGATCCACCTGGAACACTTCAAGAACCCGACAGAGGCAGCGAGGTTGGTGAAGGAAGGAAACTCGATTGAGGGAGCCAAGATGGTCGCCAAGTGAGTGGGGTGGTTGAGGGGGGTTAAGGGGGGATGGTTGGACGGGGTAGTAGATGGGGATGGGTGGGTGGTGGTTGTTGAGGGGGTGTGTGGTTGAGAGATGAAGGAGTGAATTGACTACCACTCCCACTGAAACTCTCCCTCCTCCCCCTTCTCCCTCTCCTCCTCCCCCTCCTCCTCCTCCTCCTCCTCCTCCTCCTCCCTCCCCCCCCCCCCCCAAAGATTCTTCGAAACCTCCGGGGACTTCGAGTCAGCCATCCAATTCCTCGTCTTCTCCAAGTGCAACAACGAAGCCTTTAGATTGGCGCAGAAACATGGTCACATGCTCCAGTACGCTGACATCATTGGTCGGTTGGTTGGCTTGCGTAGCCTAAATGCTTGTGTGTGATTGGTTGTGTTTTTTTCCCATTATCAGTGAATATAGCAGAATTTTATTATTCATAAAAAATGTATAAAAAATATTTTTTTAAATAATTTTAAAGAAAAATTAAAGCTTTTAAAAACAAATCTAAATTAAATTTTTACATTTTCGTTTTTAAATAATCTCTCTCCATTCCATCATTTTCACTCCCAAAATGTTTTGCAAACCCCTCAAAAAGGGGAAGATGCAAGTCCAGAGGATTTGAGGAGCATGTCGGTGCACTTTGGCAACGAGGGAAACCACTTTTTGGCGGGAAAATTCGCCTTTTTGTCCGGTGACCACTCCAAGGTGGGTGAAGGGGGATGGGAGTGGGATGGTCCGGTGGGTTGGGTAGGTTGGAATGGATGGGTTGGAAGGGTGGATGGGTGGTGTGATCGATGAATTGAATGGGTATGATCGAGAAGTGAAATGGGTTGGAGGGATGGGATCAAGACCATCATTATCATCCCACCATCCTCATCCACCCCCACCTTATCACCAGGCAATAGAACTACTACTGAACGAAGAGAACAAAGAGAACCACGCGGCGATATCTCTAGCAGTACAAGTAGCAGGACAAGCGAGCAATCAGCTGATCACTGACCGGGTGATAAGTTACCTGATGGGAGAGGTGGATGATTACCCCAAGGTGGGTGTGGTGGGGTGGGTGGGGTGAGTGGATGTCGTGGGGATGGAGAGGGTGATGAGGGTGGGGTGGGAAAGACGGATGTGGCGGCATGGTGGTTGTAGGAAATGTAGAAATAGATGATGAGGGTGAATAAATGATCATCATCATCATTACCACAACCACCACCATCTCCACCACCACCATCATCATCACCACCACCACCACCATCATCACCACCACCACCATCACCACCACCACCACAGGATCCCAAGTACCTCTTCCAACTGCATCTGATGCAGAACAAACACAAGGAGGCTGCAGCCATTGCCATCATCATCGCCCGAGAGCAACAAAACGAGGGTGAGTTGGGGGGGTGGAGGAGGGCTGGAGGGGGTTGAAGGGGATTGGAGGAGGTGGAGGATGGTTGGAGGGGGTTGGTGGAGGTTGGAGGGGGTTGAGGAGGGTTGGAGAGAGGTTGGAGGGGGTTGAGGAGGGTTGGAGAGGGGTTGATGGAGGGTTGAAGGAGGTGGAGGAGGGTTGGAGGGGGTGGAGGAGGGTTGGAGGCGGTGGAGGAGGGTTGGAGGGGATGGAGGAGGGTTGGAGGGGGTGGAGGAGGGTTGGAGGCGGTGGAGGAGGGTTGGAGGAGGGTTGGAGGGGGTGGAGGAGGGTT
>OX030969.1:6106934-6124434 GCA_943735955.1 Piscicola geometra | reverse complement strand
GAAGAAATACTATTAAAATACAATAAAAACCCCATTAAAATACACAAAAATACCCGATAAATTTAGCACGAAAGAAACCCTCATAAACCTCCAGCCCTCATTAAACCTCTGACCCTCATAAACCCTCTAACCCTCATAAACCCTCCAACCCTCATAAACCCTCCAACCCTCATGAAACCTCTGACCCTCATAAAACCTCTGACCCTCATAAACCCTCTAACCCTCAGAGCCTTGAGAGGTTTGGTGGTCCAAGACAATTTCGCTGTATTCGGAGTAATCATTGAGGACGCTGATCGAGGTGGGTGTGGTGGAGTGGCGGTGGATGATGGAGTAGGTGGAGTAGGGTGAGATGGGTGGTTTGGAGGTGTGGTTTGATGGTGAGGTTGTGGTGAGGTTTGGTGGAGTGGTTGTAGTGGTGTGGTTTGATGCTGTACTTGCGTGTTTGGGCGACACAGTGGTGGTGCTGGCTTTATTGCGCCTTATACATTGGATTTTAGTTTCTAACGACTTTTTGCTTCTGGCGTTTTTTTTGCATTTCGTCTTTTTTTCAATTCCACTTTTCGATACTACTGAGTACAAAACTGACAAATTGTCATCGTCATCAGCATCATCATCATCAGCAGCATCATCAACATCTTCATCATCGTTATCTTCTTCATCATCTTCATCAACTGATAAAAGTAAAATTGTATAAACAATTTATAAATCAAAATTAAAAATTATTCAAAGGTCAATAAGACAGATTTTTCAATTAGAACTTAAATTAACTTTTACCCTTTTCATTTTTTCCGTCTTCATCATCATCATCACCATCTTCTTTCTCTCTTTCCCTCCTATCCACCACAGCATAGAACTCCCCCAGGTCAACCTCTATTCGTTTTGGCACTGCAAATAGCATTAAAAACTCATTTTAAAACCATATTTAAATATAATATTTTAAAGATTATTATTTAAAATGTTTTATAGTTCTATTTAAACTAATTATTTCTCATATTTTTTAAATAATAATTTAATATCTCATTATTAATATTGTCTAAAACATACTTTCCCAAGATGTTTCCTAAAACTGTTTATCTCTTAATTTATTTTTAACTTTCTTAACTTAATATGAATAATAACAATCTAATTTTATAAAGATCAATTAACGATTCTGTTAACGTTTAACTTTCATAGCGCAAACTTAAACTCAAAAATACAAACACTTGCTGGCAGATCTCAGAATCTGGTTTAAAGTATTTCTTAAGCTTTATGTATAAATGCTATATACGTATATAGAGGAAAGTAGGGTATTATGGAATACAATTTATTATATATATATGCATGCAATTATATTCAATTATCAAAATCTTTAATTAAAACTGCGTAAATATACACTCGTAAATCCAGAAAAATACTAAAGAACTATTGACATATAATTATCATCATCTTCATCTTCATCATCATAAAAAATAAATGTCAGTTTTGTATAGCGCCCGGGCACGCAACTGAGGCGCCACTCACACGACATAAGTCGTGAAACACCGCATCATATACACTATGTATATGAGAGCTCACGGTTGGCTGTACAGGGATTCGAACTGGCGATCTTTAAGTTGCAGGTCTAACGACTTACCATCTAAGCCAACCCGCTCGCAATCATCATCATAATCATCATCATATCATCACAATCATCATCATCATCATATCATCACAATCATCATCATCATCATATCATCACAATCATCATCATCATAATTATGGGTTTTCCAAGTATTTAAAACAAGTAGGGTAGTTAAGGTGATCATGAAATGATGAATATAGTGCTACTCATTTGTTCAAATCTATTCATTTTTTGGTTTTAAAACTTTTTCTTCATTTGATTCTGAATATTCATGAGTTGTTTTAAGTTTGGCTTATTCCAAACTATTTTAGAGTTAATATATTGGGGGTTAGTAGTCAAAGCAAAAATCGGTTTTTCTGACGCCTTTACACGATAATTTAAAAATTTATAAGTGAAAAAATATCATTTTTGTATTATGGATCTTGAAAATTTAAAAGGTATAATTTTATAAAAAAGATTATATCATATGAATCTTTTCACATCATGACTATAAAAATTAATATAAAATTTAATTTAAAAAAAATTAAGAGTAAAAAAAAACACTTTAAATTTTATTTTGTACAAAAAATTAGTATTTACTTAACTTAAGATCAAACTTACAATCAGCTAATTAGAAGTCCAACCAATAGGAATTGAATGGGCGGTGTATAGTTCGTTTGTGGCAGAAATATGAAAAAGACCCAAACCATTCGGCTAATTAGTATTTAAGGGATTTTTCAAATTTAGTTTCTCGGCAGATGTCTCAAATTCTCTGAATTTATTTGCTTTCCGTTTGCTTTTTCATATATAAATATACCAATTGACTTACTTTACGAAAAATTCTATTTTTTTTAAAACACCACTGGTCAAAAACCTTTTGCAAAGTTCTTTATTCATGAAGGAAACTATTTCAGGTTCAATAAAAACGAAAATTTAGTCAAAAAAATGTTTAGTAATAAATTAATTCTGTCAAAATCAACATCAAAATTAATTTCACTGTTTTCACTTTTCTCCAATTCCAACCCAAGACGATTTTGTTTCAGAAAGACGCCCAATCTTTTATCAACTTTCCCGGTTTCTTCTTTTATCACCAAAATCTTTTTCCGATTAAAAATAATATTTCTATGTAAAGCTTGGTTTTCGAGTTTAATTTTTTGGCTGGAAGAACTGATCAACTGGTAGAAAAGAGAGGATAATTTGTCTTTTTCACTTACACTGAATCTACGATAAAATATATTTTTTGACTTTTTATTCATTGAAATATTCTTTCCATTGTCTTCTTTTGTTACTCTTCGTCCATCTTCTGTCCATTCATTTCTCTTTCCTCTTCTGCACTCATTTTTAGAGCTTCCATCCACCACTCCATTTTCAATTTCCACCCCACTCTTCTTTAAAACACTTGCATCATTTGTAGTATCACCCTGAAACTCATTCACTTTTATTCCCGTTTCCATCATCTCCCCCCTCTCACTTTTATCCCACTCTCTCCCCCTCATCCTCACTCTCTTCTCCATCCATCCAACCATCACTTCGGACTGGATCCTCAGCAGAATCATTTCGGACATTCGAGGCAGTTCTCTGTTGAATACTCCGACCAATGTTCCGGTGTATAAGACGCAGTCAGATGACTTTTCGGTCACTCTGACTTCGTTCTTGGAACATTCTTTTGGACTTGAGTCTTTGTTCTGTGTAGTGGGATGAGAGATTTGTGGATGGATGGATGGTTGGATGAGAGATTTGTGGATGGATGAGAGATTTGTGGATGGATAGATGGTTGAATGAGGGATGGAATTGGATGGTTGGATGAGGGATGGAAGTGGATGTTGGAAAGAAAATGATTTGCATAGTTTTGGAAAAGTACATTGGATAGTGAGCGAAAGAGCTCTCTAGAGAATACATAAAAATGTCAAATATATTAACATGTAATAGTTGAATAAATAGATAAATAATTGGAAACCTTTATTTTTCTGCTGTTTGTCTTTTTCAGAATTTCATTTTTCAGCAAAACTTCGATTACAACATTATTTTGAAGCTCATCCTTACACATTTTCATCACGTTTTCTTCAATCGCTTTCAAATAAAAAAGATTTATTTTTTCTTTCTTTTTAATGCTATTTTTCTTTCTCAGCGTTTTGATAGTTTGGTTTCCAATTTTAAAGGAAGTTTTTTTAATTGATTTTTTTCTATCATTTTTTTTCCTCTGTATTTCTACATTGTTTTTTCTAGTTTCGTTGTTAGTAGCGTTAGTATTAGGGCTGTAGTTAATAAAGTTACTTTTTAAACTTTTCATTCTTCCAAAATGTATAAAAAATTCGACAATAACACACAAGTTTTCAATTAAAATCAAAAAATCTGCCTTTTGGCGATTTCACATATGCATGAGTCAGTATTTTAAATAATATTTTTCTGTTTTTTAAGTATATGGCACTATTTAATTGCTAATTGTATGTGGTTGTCCATGGTTTATGAAAACACTTGAAAATCTTGAGTGTTTTTCAGTAGGTAGCCAAACAAATTGAATTAAAAACTTTAAATTAATTTTTTTTTTGAAAAAATAAATGATTATTAATGAAATCATTATTAAATCTAAAAATCCTATTATAAGACTTTAATTATGTTTCGTGGCTACCAAACCCAACGTAGGTTAATATCTAGAGGCCGCTTAGTTTAATATCCGTAATTTCTTTAACACTTCATTTTGTCTGTAAATAATATGATATTTATATTTCCTAAATTCAAACTAGCTTGAGTTATTTCTTTACAAAATGGCCAAAGTACCCAAAATAAAACGAAAAATCATGCAATTCTCCAAGCACCATCCTTTTTCTGCAATACTTCTTTCTATCTTTTTTTGGCTCATTTTAGGATTTACAATTTTAATCACTGCTAGTCTCATCATCGTCCTAACCCGAAAGTCTGGCAAACATGAAGATGCAATGCTTATCAAACTAAAGTCAACTTGGAAATGGGTGCTAACAGACAAAGAACTTTCTAATTTTTTCTTAAATTCCAATATGGCAGCCGCAGACGGTGTCGGCCATTCTTCAAGTCAATTTGAGTCTAATCAAGTGGTGCTAGAAATGAAGGGATTGGTGAAAATGGTGGAAAAGGCGGAAGAAGCCACCATTCTCAACCCCCATCCTTTCCACTTCACCCTCAATCCCGGTCATTTTGTTTGCTCAACGAAGTTTGTTTTCCGATTTTTCATTTTATTTTTAGTTATATTATTTATATCATAAATTTAAAAAAAACATTTATTCATAAATAAGTTTTAATTCAATTTATTTCTAATCAAATCATCACCAACAGAGATTCATCTTTGCCCACCAAGTCAAGCTCTAAGTCTTCTATGCATTCCACCACCACCCCCGTCTCCTCTTCTCCCACCACCACGACCACCCCTCCCACCAAACCAGTCATCCTCATTTACATACACAGTGCTCCCAAGAACTACCACAGACGTCTTTTGATCAGGTCACTACTACTATCATCATCATCATCCTTCTTGTATTATCAACAGTATCATCATTAAAAACATCATCATCAAAACCATCATCACCCACCCAATTGATCCACTCTTCACTCATTTATTCTACCTCTTTCTCCCACTTCCACCCCTCCCCTCTCACTCACTCATCTCTACCATTTCACTCCCTCTCACCACCCTTCTCACCCACCCCTCACCCCCTCATCCCCCCCCCCCTCACCCCCCATCCACCAGAGAAACGTGGGGTAGTGATCACAACATTGGCGCCTTCACCATACGCACCATTTTCATGTGTGGCACACCCACCGACCACAACACACAACAGGCCCTCATCTTCGAGTACAACTTGTGGGTGGGGGGGAGGGTGGATGGTGGGGTAGGGGGGAGGGGTGGATGGTGGGGTAGGGGGGAGGGGTGGTAGGTGGGGTAGGGGGGAAGGGTGGATGGTGGGGTAGGGGGGGGGGGGGTTGAAAGATGGGTGAGGGGGATTGGGAGGGTATAGAGGGGGAGGGAGAGGGTTGAAAGGATGAATGGTAGGGGGGTTGGAAGGATTGGGAGGGAGGATGGGGGTTGAAACACACACACACATACACACACACTTACACAAACACACCACACACACACACACTTACACAAACACCACAAACACACACACACACAAACACACCACACACACACTCACACAAACACACACACACACTCACACAAATATACACACACACACACACAGATACAAAGACATAGTGCAAGAGGACTTTGTAGACAGTTACCGTAATCTCACGTACAAAGCTGTGATGTCACTCAAATGGGTCTCGACTTACTGTCAGAACGCTCACTACGTCATCAAAAGTGACGATGACATCTTTGTTGATATCTTCAAATTGGTGAGTTGGGGTGGGTTGGGGTTGGTGGGGGAAGGGGGTGGTGAAGGGGTTGGGTGGGAGAAGAGCAAATTGGGTGGTTATAGGGTTAAGTTTTAGTGAATTTTTAAAGATTTTAAAAATTTAATAGCTTAGTAAGTATTCTTTAAAAATTATTTTGTTTACATTTATTTCCTCATCATCATTATCAGCACCACCACCATCATCATCATTAGGTATCACGTCTCGAAGAAATAAGATCAGAGAGAATTAAAATTTTGAATAAAAAGGATAAAGCGCTAGAAAAAGGTGGGGGTGGATGGGAGGATGGAGTGATGGATGATACGTTTGTGTGCAACGTATGGGATAAGATGAAGGTCATCAGGAACCCCAATAACAAGTGGTCAGTTTGATTTTGTTGTTGATTTCGAATTACATTAAAAAATTTTACTTTTTTGGATTAATTTTAATTAAATAAAATTAATTACTTTCATTCACAATCTATTCTTCCTCCCAATCCAACCTTCAATCATTTTCTCGAAATCTCATCCTATTACCACCCCCTCCCCTCTTCCCTCATACCCATTCCCTATCCCCCCACCATCCCACCCACCTGACCCCCACCTTCCCACTCACCACACCCCCCACCATCCCACCCACCTGACCCCCACTTTCCCACTCACCACACCATCCCACTCACCACACCCCCCCCCCATCCCACCCACCTGACACATCGCACCCCCCCCCTAAAGGTACTTATCCACCGAAGAATATCCAGAAGACTTTTTCGGGCGGTATTGCTCTGGCTCGGTTTACGTTCTGAGGCCAGATTTGGCCTCGAAGATTTGGAAGAATTCCTTGCGGGTTCCATTCTTTTGGGTCGATGATTTCTACATAACCGGGATGGTGCCGATAAAGGCGAGGATGAAAATAAGGTGGGATGGATGGATGGATGGATGGATGGATGGATGGATGGATGGATGGGTGGATGGATGGATGGATGGATGGATGGAGGGATGGATGGATGGGTGGATGGATGGGTTGGGTGGATGGATGGATGGATGGATGGATGGATGGATGGATGGATGGGTGGATGGATGGGTTGGGTGGATGGGTGGATGGGTGGGTTGGGTGGATAAATGGGATAGATAGATTGGTGGGTTGGGTGGATAAATAGATGGATGGATTGATTGGGTGGGTTGATCGATGTATAAATGAATGAATCCACCCTTCTCCACCACATCCCATCGCATTCATCCACCCCCACCCATCCCATCCTATCCATCCACCCCCACCCATCCACTCACCCACCCACCCAACAGCTACGTCAGCATCAACAACCTCTACTTTCTGGATAGCAGCCGTTTTCTGGAGAAATTCAAAGATGGCGGGAATGCTTTAGCGATCGGTCACTCGAACGATATTAACCACCACTACTCCGTGTGGAAGATGATGATGAAGAGGTGGGTGGGGGGGCTTGGCTGGTCGGTGGGGGGTTGGTTGGTTGGTTGGTTGGTGAGGGGAGGGGGGGTAAAGGATGAGGAGAAGGGGGGTTAGTTAGTAAGTGGGAGGGGGGGGGTAAATGATGAGGTGGGGGTTGGTGGAGGGGGGGGGGGGGATGAGGGATAGAAAGAAGTGGGGAATGTTGGTTGGTTAGTGGATAAGAAGGGAGAGATATGTTGAGAGTTTGTGTGTCCTATTATTTTCAATAAAATACTTTTTGCAGGAGTCTCCAAGAAGTCAATAAAACCACTGCTATATGACGAAGCCTGTTCGCAAAATAATGATGATGATGATTATTATTTACTATTAATACTTTTTTGCTACTACTACTACCACTACTACTACTACTACTACTACTACTACTACTACTACTACTACTACTACTACTACTACTACTACTACTACTACTACTACTACTACCACTACTACTACTACTACTACTACTACTACTACTGCTGCTACTACTACTACTACTGCTACTACTACTACTACTACTACTACTACTGCTACTACTACTACTGCTACTACTACTACTACTACTTCTACTACTACTACTACTACTACTACTACTACTACTACTACTACTACTACTACTACTACTACTACTACTACTACTATTACTACTACTACTACCAACGTGCAATGCTCAAAATCACATCGTGTTTGCAAGCATATCATTTTAGGGTTATACTAATCGCAGTTTATTTATTATGATTATTATTTTTTTATACTTTTTATTTCATTTTTTTCACGTTTTATACTATTTTCTCAACTTCTTGTCCAATTCATTTAACTTCCACCTATAATTTTTTTACTTTTGAGGTAGGCTCAAGTTTGTGAAGAAATCTAATTTTCAAATCAAATATATATTAAATTTTTATAATTTTAAAAAACAATCATGAAGCTTAAGTTTATTTTTTAGTATTTTTTTCAATTCTTTCTATTCTTTTATGATATTTGTAAAAATATTTTTTCTATTCAAGCAATACCTATTTTATTTGTATAAAAATATTTTTCAAACTTTCCTTACAATACCTCTGTTTTCATTGCATCGATTATTTTATTTTTTCGATTTAATTAGCATATTTGTATATACATTTTAAATATACGTTTTAGTAAATTTATTAATAAGCTTACATTTACTCTATATTAACTATTAAATAAAATATTTACATTTTATAATCTAATAATGTACCATTTATTGTATACATTTTTTTCTGAAATGTTCATTTAATCAAATAATGTTTCTTGAATTCATCTTCGCAACATACCCATTTCTCGTCGAAAAAACATTCTTTTTGCATGCAAAATAGTTTCCCGAAAACTTCACGCTACATCAATTCATTTAGTATTTCAATTTACTGGTCTTTGAATCTATTTCACCTTCTCTTTTCTGATCGTAGCCTACCAGGTAGACTGCCTACCTTTATCTGAAAAAGTTTTATTTAAAGAATTTAAAATTTCTTCAACTTTACTTTTTATTATATAAGTATGTTATTTTTCATCGATTTGTTTTATTATTTGTTTTTTTATTCTCTACATTGTTCCATGACACTATTTCAACTACTGCTTAATCATTTGAAATCAGATTTTTAACTAGATTTTTTACAATTTAAAGAAAGCATAATTTTTTGTGTTTAATTTCAATAATTATAATTAATATATTACTAATAAATCAAATTTTTTAAAACTCTAGGAGTTTTTTTAAAACATCAAAATACATTATTCATATAAGAAAAAAACAGACGTTAAAATTATTAAAATTGTTTTCAATTCTTTGGAGTAAAAATGACTGGACGATATTTGAGGTATTAATTAAAATATATTTTGTATGAGTAAAAAGAATTTTATTGATTTAAGTACTTATAAATTCTCATAAAATATTTGTATCCAGTGCTACAGAGCTTCTAAAAACCGCAAAATCGTCTGCAAACATTAACTTAACCACAGGTTATTAGTTCGGGTTTTTAAATATTAATTATTTTTTAAATAAATACATCCATTCTTTTATTTACCCACCCATCCAATCAACCATCCCATCTACACACCCAATCAACCATCCATTCATCTCCACACTAATCCACTCATCCATCAATCCGAAAGGCAGCAAGGATGACCATCCATCACTCCAGGATGACAGCAGCCTACAAGAACGCAAATTCCATCTCTTCCACCATGATAGAAAAGAGATGATGATGGTGGAGAGGGTGCAGAAGAGGTGGTTTTGATGATGATACTGATGGTATTGATTATTAATTATGATCGTTATAAGCTATTTTTAAAAATTAAGCAATAGTTTTTTATGCAATAAAATACACAATTAGCTTTTCAATTTTAATGTGTTAATATAAAAGTAAGTCAAAAATTTATTAAAATCAATTTTTTCTATGACTTATTCATTCATTTATTCATCCACCTGGATTATCCGTCCATCCTTCCATCGTCAGATGCCACCTCTCTCAAGGACTCTTCCACCATAAGAGCGGCAAGGTCACTCTCCTCAAGAACAATGTCAGTTCGTATGATAGACGAAGTATGAGAAATCTATAAATATAAATAATAGTAATTATACTTATTATTATTCTTGTTCTTTATATTATTATCATCATCATCATCAATATTATCATCATCATCAGGGAAAGTTCTGGAGAAGTCTAGGTTACCATGACAACACACTCATGCCTGAGGAAGCTCTGCTATTGGTCGACCAGGTTATTATTATTTTTTTTTTTATTATTGATAATACTAATGTCTATCAAATAACACTAAAATAGTTTTTATTCATTTACTTTTTCTTATTATTTAATTTTTCTTATTCATATTGTTATGGCATTTTTGTAGGGTTTGATGGAATTGTATGTGAAAGGAGAGGAAGAAGATGATAATGAGGATGATGATGATGACAGTGATGATGATGATACCAAGAGTTATGATAACAAGGATCATTATCATGGTCTTCAACCCAACTATCGACCAATCAGTCTTCAAGAATCTTATCACCTGCTGATTAACTCACCTCTTTCACCTGGATTAGATTCCTACCTGGTTTTTTCTCACCTGTATAGGCTGGGATACGTTCTTAGAAGACACGTGGATTGCAGGTGGATGGATGGATTGATGAATGAACAAATAGTTAAAAAGGTGATGCATGTTTGGATGAATGGATTCATGTATCGGAAAATAAATAGGATAAGTAAAAAATAATTCTTAAATTATTTTTCCTCTCTTTATTTATAGACATCTTGACGACAAAAGGAAACGGAAGAGAGAAACGGAAGTGAAAGATACGAAAAACGAAATTTCATTCAAAAAGCCAAAAACCTCCGACCAATCACAGGGCTCCCTCAGCCAAACAACACTATCATCATCATCAACATTTCAACCATCATCATCATCATCAAAACCTCAACAATCATCATCATCATCATCAACCACCAAGGGTGAAGCAAGCAAACTAGCGCGTGACATCTTCGAAATGATTGACGTATCCATGGTGAAGAGGAGTGATGATGATGATGATGATGATGATGACGTCATGAAAATACTCTCGTATGATTGGAGGACGGCTCGCGTGCGTGGGCGTGTGTGCGTGCATGTGAAGGGAATGAGGGTCGCTAAGAATCAAGACATCCATCATCATGATGATGATGATGATACTCACGGTGCTGATGATGATGATAATCACGGTGCTCATGATGATGATAATAAAGGTGCTCATGATGATGATAATAAAGGTGCTCATGATGATGATAATAAAGGTGCTCATGATGATGATAATAAAGGTGCTGATGATGATGATGGCAAAAATAAAGATAGGGATGATGATGATGTCAAAAATAAAGATAGTGGTGATGATGATGATGAAGGCAAAAATACAGATAGTGATGATGATGATTTTCCATTGATCAAGCCAAGAGATGGGTTGACAGTGGATGAAGTGTTTGAGAGGTTGAAGATATTCAATAAGAAGAAGAAGAATAATGACATGGGTAATGATAATAATAAAAATAATAAAAACAATAATACGTTTAATAATAATAATAATAATAATAAAACTAGTGCTAATAATAATTGTTTGAATCCTGAATCACTTTTAAACACTTCGGATTCAAAACTTAAGTTTCCTTTTAAAGTTTTCTATGACGTTTTCCTTCCGGATTCGAAATTCAAAAAGTCCAAACCAGGGAAGCCTGCTTTCAAACTAGGCATCGTCAGGTGATGATGATGATGATGATTATGGTGGTGATGATGGTGGTGGTGGTGGGGATGATGAGGATAATAGTGATGATGGTGCTGAGAGGGTTGTAATGATAATGATGATAGGAGGGTAATGTAAATATCATAATTTATTCAAAATTATTTATTTTTTTACAAACATCTAACATCCACACAGTTCAAAAAGTCCCCTCCCCAGCTATCAAGATCTTTTTGATGATAATTGTAATAAGTTTATAATTAATAATAAAAATAAAAGTAATGAAAATAATAATAATAATGATAATATTAAAAATTGTAATCACAATAAAAATATAACTTTCAGCACTTATATAAATACTAATAATAATAATAATAATAATGATGATGCTGATGATGATGATGATGATGCGATCATGATTGCTGTCGTGAACCAAGGAGAAATCTCATTTTTTTCTTTCCGGCATCTCACATGAAAATTATTGTTTTTAAATTATTTATATATTTTATTCTCATTTTATTTATATATTTTATTCTCATTTTATTCAGTATTTTATTCTTAATTTTTTTATTTATTAAAATATATTTTTATGTTATTATTTTAGGTGTATTTTTACGTATATTTATTGAAATGGCTCATTTTATTTAGAAGTTATTAAATCTCAAAACTCCAGTCTCACTTCCAAGACAGCAGTTTAGACATAAGCGTAAAGTTCTATTTTTTTCAGACCCTCTGTCGAATGTTTTATTATTATTTTAAGATTTCCAACAGTCATGTATGCACATGTATGTGATTGGAGCACTGCTAATTCGGAAGCCCTTGAATAGCCCTGACTACTTCTTCTTCGTCGACTATGCTGAACCCATTCAAACTGAGCCCGTGCTCGCAGAATGAAAATGTTGGGTCATCTTGGGCATTGATTGACCTTCTCGCCAGCACAACTTTCCGTGTGTGTTTATGTGTGTGTTTGTGTGTGTGTGTTTATGTGTGTGTTTTATGTGTGTGTGTTTGTGTGTGTGTGTGTGTGTGTGTGTGTGTGTGTGTGTGTGTGTGTGTGTGTGTGTGTGTGTGTGTGTGTGTGTGTTTGTGTGTGTATCGAATAGTTTGAGAAAAAAAACTTTTTTCATTTATTATTATATTTATATAAAAATAAGATATAATTGAAAATTGCTTCTAGCAGTAACAGTAATTTAACATTTTGGATTAAAAATTTGTTTTTTATTAGTATTTAATATTATTATTGCTATTTTCTTACTTTTTTGCGGTTGAAAAACTAGAAAAAAAATTTGGTTTTTTGTAATCTTTGTTGTTGAAATCTCTTTAGTTCTCACGATGGGTTTAAAAATATGAAGTATAGTCTTTTTGAACGTGAAATCTTTATCTATTTCCATTCTGCGGATCAAAAACAAATAATAATGAGATTAATAAGTAGAATAAAAGCATGGATCTGGTCGGGAAAATAGGAGATCAATTATTTATTTTTTGTGATTTAATGCAAAACATTTATCATTTTTTGAAGAATTGAGAAAAATAATTTCGATTTTTTTATGTGAATGAAAATCCAAAGCTCATATTTTTTTTAACAAAAATTATTTTTTTTAATATAACGAATTTTAATCTTTTCAAAAATTATAATATTCTGAAAAAAAGTGTAAAAAATATTTAGTATTTCGTGAAAATTTTCAAAAATGATTTTGAAATTTGCATATTTTTTTGAGATTTGTTTTTCTATTTCCAATCATTTCACAGAAATTTATGTAGACTATCTTGAAAGATGCCAAGACACACACGTCAGATCATATTCGTACATAAATACACACAAACACATGAGTTTGTGTGTTTTTCATGTGATTGTTTATTTATATATCTATGAGTATTTTCAAGTGTTTGTTTATGTTTCTATGAGTATTTTCATGGGTTTTTGATTTGTATATTTATATTCTCATATGTTTGTTCATGGGTTTTTCAATTGTTTTTGTTTATGTGTTTGTTCAAGGGGAGGGGGTTTATGTGTTTTCTCCTTTCCAAATTTTTTTTTTCTTTTTTTAAAAATTAAGCGCTGAACACGCTTTCAATTTCGTTTCACAAAAAATTCGACTCTTCATTCAATTCAATCTCTTTTTTTGACAAAAACACACAGACATACACACATAAACAAACACACACAGAAATACACAGACATACACACAAACACACGCAGACATACACACAAACACACGCAGACAGACAGACACTTGAGCAAACGTATGCAAACAAAAGACTTTTTGTTTGAAACTAAAATCCCGTTATATTCCTCATCACGGCTCATCAAAACCAAATATTGCATAACACACATATATACAAACATGCACATACACACACATACACACACGCACACACACACACACACGCAGACACCTACACACACATACATATATATAACTAATCGATAATTTGTAATAGGAATCGGCGTTTAGGTTATAAATAAACTGAACACACACGCCTTCTTGATTGATAGAAAGAAGAAACACATTGGATGAATGAAAAAAAAGAAAAAATCTCGATTACTCATCTCTTGTTGGGCGTTTTGAAATTAGTTTTTCAAGTTTTGCTAGCAGCAAAATATCATTTGATTTATTTTTTCAACACGCTTCTAACACGGATGTTTGTTTTTTTTCTGAGTTTTTCTTTTTTTTCAAATAAAAACCTCGCTATAATCATGTTTGATTTCTTTATCTTTATTTATTTTAGGCAAACGAAAATATTTTTTCTCTTCATCAAATTTCTCATTTTTTCCGTAATGAAGAACTGATGTGGTTAAATTAGTCCAAATCAAGAAATAATAAATTAAAACATAATTTTTTTCTGTTTTTTTTATTCCTTTTAATTGGATTTTGACGTGTATTACATTGAACATGATACGACAGTTGAGAAAAAATAATGTAATTAAGCCAGCAAAAAAATATGTGAAAGTCTTTTTCAATATTATTAAAGGTATATCAAAAATTGTTAAGACACAAAATATAAATAATGTACTTTAAAAAGTATAATTTTGTTCAATTAAAAATACTTCATTAATACACACATGAAAGCATTCTTAAAAATACAATTTTTATGCTGATTCGTTCACATTTGGGGAATACCAAAACTTAAAGTTTCATTTCAGAATAGATTTCGGATTAGGGTTAGACTGTTTTAAAAGTAATATTTGATTATAAACTTAATAATAATTTCAATATAAATTAATACTAATTTGCAAATAATTTATTTGTTTAAATCTTTTTTTCCTAAATGTTTACATATACAAAGATATCTATTGTCTCGAAACTGATCAGTGCTTTCAAATAATATCTTCATTACTATGAGTTCATTAATACTTATATTCACATACTAATAAAATAATATTACTTATTGTTTTTTAATAAATTTATTTATTTTCTTTTTCAGTATTTATTGTTATTATTTTTTTGAACATTTATTGTTTTTATTTTTTAAAACATTTATTGTTAATCTTTTTCTTATTATTATGATATTGTTATTTGATAAAAACTATTCTCATCAAGAAAGTCCTAATTGACAATTACAACATTCTTTGAGTTTTTCTAGCTATTTTAATTATTATTATGATGATGATGATGATGATTATTTTTATTATTATTATTGTTAGTATTAGTATCATTATCATGGTTATTATCACTATTATCATGAACACAAATATCTTGAATTGTTCTTACGTCATCATTACCATTTCCAATGCCAGTATTTTCAATTATGTCATGGAGATTATTACTATCATTATTATTATCATTATTATTATCATTATTATTAGTATTATCATTGTTGTTATTGTTGTTGTTGTTGTTGTTGTTGTTGTTAGTATTAATGTTGCTTTTTCTTCTGTTGTAGTTGTGGCTGGACCTACGTCTTTCATCCACATGACTGAGGTGATGATGATGATGATGGTGGTGATGATGATGATAGTGGTGATGATGATGATGGTGATGCTGATGATGATAATAGTGATGGTGATGAAAACTTGAAACAACAAAACTGCACCAACAACAACATCATAAAAATCACCAACAACAACATCAACAACTCACCTTGTAAACTCAGCATTAGTATGACTATAACTATAACGCTGATAGTTGTTGTTGTAGTTATTATTATTATTATTATTATTATTATTGTTATTATTATTGATACTATTACCATAACCATCTTCGCCATCGGCACGCCATTTGCGACAGGAAAGAGTTGAAATGGCGGCATTTCTGAACTTTTTGCCGGTGAGGATGAAGATGAAGAAGTTGCACGCGTAGTGGCTGATGCAGAGCTCATAGACGATCGCCTTGACGTGGATGAACGTGAAGTAACGTCGCCACACGTCGTCAGCGGCGATCAGTCGGTCGTTCTGGTTGACGAGGCTACCTTCTGGGTGCATCGTCTCCACCGCGTAGATGATCGCTGGCGGCAGGGTGGTGAAGATGACGTAGAAAGAGACTGATAACAACATCACGTTTGTGGCGACCGCACTGCCGCTGACGTTGTTGTTGTGGCCGTGGTGGCTTTTGGCGGTGGCCGAGACGCTGTAGCTGCTCCTGGCACTGCCGACCAGCGGTGTTGGGACTGTGGACTTGGCAGGGTTGAGCAACAAACTGTTCTTGCTTTCGTTGACGACAACCGTGGCGACTTGATTCTTCCCGAGGAGACTTTGTTGCTGCAACAACTGCGCGCTGTTGTGGTTGTTTGCCAGCTTCAAGCGGTTAGAAGCGGCGACAGCTTGCGTCTTCGACAGGTCTCCGAGCGCATGCGACTGGTTGACACTTCGGGAACGAGCGCTGGCGATGATGTCTGCCGTCGATCCCGATGGATTTTGGAGATGTTGCGGCTGTTGCGAGCGGGAAAGCTTGTAGATTTCTTTGATGACGCGGATGTTGACGATGAGGTTGAGGACTGGGACGACGAAGAAGACTAGTGACTCCGTGATCGTCGTCCACAACAGCCACACCGTGCTGGAGATGAAGATGTCGCGTAAGATGCACATCTGAGTGGGGAAGGGGTGATGGTGGTGGTGATGGTGTAGTGGTAGTGGTGGTGATGATGATTGTGTGGTGGTGGTGATGGTGTGGTGGTAGTGGTGGTGTGGTGGTGGTGATGGTGGTGTGGTGGTGGTGGTAGTGGTGGTGATGCCGAGAAAGGAAGGGGGTTTCTAGAGGTGACGATGCTGATGCGGTAGGCGGAGTACTATGGTGGTAGTGGTGCTACTGGGGTTGAAAGTTGTAGTTATAGTGTGATGATGAGAATGATGGTTTGGTGGTGGAAGTAATAGTGTGATAATGATGATAATGATGGTGGAAGTAATGGTGTGATGGTGATGATAATGATGGCAATGGTTTGGTTTTAATAGCAGCAAAAATGGAGAATCTGTAAATTTGAGCTCGACGTATCATTAATTATTAATTTCGAAGATCATAAATTGGCATCATTATTAATCAGTAATCATCATCATCACTATCATCATTATCATCATCATCATCATCCTCCTTCTCATCATCATCATCCACATCATCAAAATAATATTTAAACTATTACCATCACCTTCATCATCTTCACTATTACCCCCCTCCCATCTATCCCTTCCACCCCCCTCTCCACTTTCCATTTGCCAGCACGCGACACTAAACGTTCCACATGCAAAATCATCATCATCACCATCATCATCATCATCATCGCCATCATCTTCATCTTCATCATCACCATCATCTTCATCATCATCATCACGTCAACGAAAATTCAGTTTCGATTTTTCAACTTTATTTCAAAAGTCGCTTTCAATTTCATGAGCACATTTGAAAAGTTTAGTTTTGATTCTGTTCACTTAAACAATTTATAAA
>OX030969.1:6099434-6101934 GCA_943735955.1 Piscicola geometra | reverse complement strand
GAAGATTGGGGCAAGGTACTGACCCGCCAAATAAAAGACAGCATACAACTCACATAATACCTGTGGTAGTAGTAGTAGTAGTGGTAGTAGTAGAAGTAGTAGTAGTAGTAGTAGTAGTAGTAGTAGTAGTAGTAGTAGTAGTAGTAGTAGTAGTAGTAGTAGTAGTAGTAGTAGTAGTAGTAGTAGTAGTAGTAGTAGTAGTAGTAGTAGTAATAATAATAATAATAATGATAATAATAATAATAAAATAATAAATGTAGTTCTAGTAGTAGTTTTCTTGAAAATCACTTTAAGGCATTTTTTCTTGGCAAAACAACTTTTAATTCTTTGCAAGATTTTAAAAGAAACTTTTGTTTGATTAATCGATTAAAGTATGCACCAGACCTAGAAACACACACATACACACACTTGTTTCTGTGTGTATGTGTGTGTGCGTGTGTATTTCTGTTTGTGTGTGTGTGTGTACATAGCTGAAAAGTATTTTCTATAAATACCTTGAATTTTTATTAACACTGAGACCAAATACACAAATCAGCTTGGCCATCAGCTAGAGCAGCAGCCTATTGCCTTCCCACCTCACACCTTCTTTCTTTAAAGTTTTTTTACTATTCAAATAAAGCTCTTTTCTTTTCAGGAATTATTGACATATTCTCCTTGAAGTCTTTTTTTTTCTTAAACAACCCTTCTTTGAAACGCACTGAAAGTGTTTCATTCTTCATTCAACGAAGAGGACGCAGTAATCATCGGCCATTCAGATATAATCCTCGTTGAGAAGAAAGACTGTTCGAGGAGAGAGACGTCCACTCCCAACCCCCAATTCAATCAACTCTCTCCCTCCAACCACCTTTTTCTAACCACATCCCTTTCTCCCCCCCCCCCCCATAGCCCACTCAACCCAATCTTCTGGTTTTTCTCCAATCCCCACTTAATCCCTCCAATCCAACCCAACCCAACCCAATCTCCATTCTCAACCATCCAAACCATCCCTAACCATCCACTTCTAAACCACCCTTCCCAACCACCCCAACCATCCCAAACCATCCCAAACATCTCTAACCACCCCAACCATCCCAAACCGAAACCAACCATCCCAAACCACCCCAACCAACCATCCCACTCACGGGGTATCCAAGGGCATTGACGTACCAGGCGTTATTCAACTCTTGCAGCATGTGCAGCAACAGCATGATGACGTCAGAGATGCTCAGAGCGGCAAAGTAGACGGCCGAAGATGAATTCCGTCGCAGGCGTTTCTGCATCCAAACCGCGATCGACAAGGAGTTTCCGATGAGGCCTGGGGTGGGTTTGGGTGGAGGTGAGTTGAGGAAGGGGGTGGTTTTTGAGGTAGAGTGACTTTTTGAGGGGTGGGTGGGGATTTGGAGGTGTTTGGAGTAGGTTTTTGAAGGGAGGGGGGGGGTTGTTGTGGGTGTTTAGAATGGCTGAGAGGAGGAAGAAGGAATGGAAAAGTGGGAAGTGGAGGGGGTTATAATTCAGTGAGATAATGTGTTAATTATAGTTAATAAATAATTACTATTAACAATTAATTTTAGTTTTTTAGTTAACTAATTTTCAGCAAGATAAAGGAGGACACACCTATGAAATACCAAATGGGAGTGATGGAGCGGTTGATGAGGACAGAGGCGTAAGCATGGTGGTGTATTACATCTTTTAGGGTGTAGTTAGAGAAGGTTTCATTGTTGATGTTGTTGAAAGTGTTGTTGTTGTTGTAGTAGAAGTTATTGTGGTTGTTGGGGCTGCTCAGTTGTAGGCTCTTGTTGTAGAATTGGAGGTTGTTGTATTGCATTGTGTGCGTGTAGTTGTTTAAAGGGTTGGAAAAATCGAATATGCTTTCATTTGTTGTGTTGTTGTAGTTGTTCTTGTACATGTTTTCAATTTTTTCTATTTTTTAAAGATTTTTAAATTTGTCAATTAAGTTGGTTGTCTTGCATTTTGTCCAGCATCTGTAAGCAGAACTGAAATCAATGAAACGTACGATTATTATTTGGTAATTTATTTGAATTTAAAATTATTTTTTTAAAGAGTTTTTTCAATCATAAGAAAATTATTTGAATTTTAATTATAGAAAATTAAGTCTAGGAAAACAATTTATTTCAAGAGAAACTTTTTTTATACAAGAAAACAGTTTTTATAAGAAATATTTTCAATTTTGTACAATTAATTTTTAGTTATTTAAATACTATAAAAAAAACATTCAAGTTAAAAAAATTATCGTTTTTATTGCATGAAAAATTCAACACTTGTGACATCAGCAATGTCAACAGAGTATGTACGTGCCGTGCTTAAATGATTCTGAAAGGAATTAATTTTGATGGTTTAATTAAAATAAATAATTAAATAAAAAATACTTTTTTACATTGGAAAATTAATAAATGTTTCATAAAATATTTAAAAGTGTTTTAAAATATTTCAAAATAATAACATTTTATCGCAAATTTTTTCCAGCAAATGATTGGTTTCCTACTGACCACAGCATCATCAT
>OX030969.1:6081934-6094434 GCA_943735955.1 Piscicola geometra | reverse complement strand
CAATCTACTTTTATACCCTTATCATTATATACACACGCCCATATGTTTGTTTATCTTTCTTTTCTCACTTTATATATATATATATATATATATATATATATATATATATATATATATATATATATATATATACATATATATATATATATATATATAACCTCAATATTGTGAATATATAAATATATTAATCTTATGAAATATATCTTTGAATAAATCAATGAAAATAAATTTTTAATAATGAATTAATATAAATTAAAATCAATAAAATGCAAAAAATTGTATTAGTGATATAGTGGTGGTGGTGGTAGGGTTAGGGGTAGGAAAGGGGCTAGTGGTAGTTGTAGTAGTAGTAGTAGTAGTAGTAGTAGTAGTAGTAGTAGTAGTAGTAGTAGTAGTAGTAGTAGTAGTAGTAGTAGTAGTAGTAGTAGTAGTAGTAGTAGTAGTAGTAGTAGTAGTAGTAGTAGTAGTAGTAGTAGTAGTAGTAGTAGTAGTAGTAGTAGTAGTAGTAGTAGTAGTATTAGTAGTATTATTATTATTATTATTATTATTAGTAGTAGTAGTAGTCGTAGTAGTAGTAGTAGTAGTAGTCGTCGTAGTAGTAGTAGTCGTAGTAGTATTAGTAGTAGTAGGGGTAGTAAGGATTTGGAGGGGGTAGAAAAAGAAATGTTATGTAACGCTTCAAAGTGAAACGAATAAAATTATTTCAAAAAGTTTTTTTCTTCACATAAAGTGTTGGTGAGATTAATTTCGATTTCACTAAAATTGTTTTCATGTTCTCCCATCTAAGTAGTTTTGATTTGGTCTGGAAAAAGACCACAAAAAAACTTTTCACGGAAAATCATAAGGCGTATGATGAAAAAAATTCTTTTAAAAACTAGAAGAAAAAAAAACATTTCAATTAGTTTTGCTTCATGAAATTTATGGGCAATTTTGTATGCTTTTCAGGGAGAAGTTTGCTCAAACAATGATCTGATTTGCATTAGAAGTTTATCGCCCTTAATGAAAAACGAATTTAATTAGACTCTGGATTTGCACGTTTTTTTCATTTTCCGAATAATTTTCATTTAAGTTTTAGATTAGAAAGGAAATTTATTTTTTTCAAAAATTTGTGAATTTTGTATTAAAAAATGCAATATGTAATTTGTGTTGATTAATATCAAAATACGATTTGAATGAAATCCTTAGTTGATGAATTTTTTGGGAATAAATTTATTTAAAAAATTCAGTCTAAGATTTTTTCTCTAAAAAAGAGAACATTTTAAACTGATTTTGTAGAGCACAATTTATTTTTCAGCATTCAAATCTTTCTAAAAGTGCCATATTTTATCGAGTTTTCATGCACTAGATTCTAGAAGTGACTAGAAGTTTAAAAAATTATTTCAGCAAAATCTTTGAATTTTGTCGTTTTAGAGTTTAATATTAAAATTATTTTTTTAAAATAATTATTCGTTTAAAAACATTTAGATTTTCGAATTATATCAACCACAGATATAGTATATACTTGTTGTTTCTTGTTTGTAGGATATCTATGATATCAACATTTCCTATAAATTATTCAACTGTTTTTATTCAATTTGTCGATCCGTATAATTTACGAAAATTCATTGATTATTAGGAAAAAAAAAAAAAACACAAAATATTAAATTTTTTATTATCATTTTGTAAAATTCACGAAGTATTAATAAATTATTAAGATTGTCGTTAAAATTTAACGACAATCTTTTTAAAATCTTGTTAAAAGTATCTCGCTTAAATCTCTTCGCAGGATAACCTAACCCGCGCGGCTAAGCTATCCTGCGGTAAGTTTATCATCAAGCAACATTTACCTATAAAAAGTTTATAGTATAAATTATTCAATAGTTATTATTGATTTTTACTAAAAAATTTTTAGAATTCAAAATTAGAAAAAAATGGAGGTATTAAAATTAGAAGTCGAAAAGCTGTGGAATCAATATAATTTCTATCTAGAAAGGGCTGGTAGGTTATTTAAAATTTTATGTTTTAAATAATGCATGTCAAATTAGTTAAAAAGCTTTCAAAGGTTGAATAATTATTTTAATTTATTTATTTATTATTAATAATATAATTATCTCCACCTTCAACTCATCAAATCACCTTTCTAATAAACCAATCTCAAAATCATGCTAAAACACCCAAGCAAAAACAAATCAACTCCAAAACAGACCCAAGGGTTGAGAAATGGCCTCTGATGCACTCCTACTACCCCACCATCCTCTTCACCATCACCTACTTGTTCGCAGTCAAGGTGGGGATGATAATGATGGCGAATCGTAAGCCCCTCCCATGCCAATGGCTAATCAGTCTCTACAACCTTTCTCTCATCGCACTCAACTACCACATCTTCTATGAGGTTTGTACCAATCTAACTAACCCGTTTCCACCTATTTTTAACCCAATTTAACACATTTACAATAAATCAATCATTTCACAATTTCTAATAATTTATAATTACTTTACTGGTAATCACAAAAGTATAACCTGTTTTATAACATCATTTTCTAATCATTTCCACCCATCCACCACCACCAACCCTCATGCAGTTGATAACGACATCTTATGCTCAAAGCTACAACTACCTCTGCCAGCCTGTCGACTACTCCGACAACCCCCAGTCCATCAGGGTTACTACTATTAGTTTATTTTATTTTTATTATGAATTATATTATTTTAATATTAATATGATTTAAAAATTTATAATTAATTAGTATAATAGTTTCTTATATTTCATTTATCATACTAATATTAAATAATTATTTTAGGATATTATAATAATTTCTATAATATATTTAATCATTATCATTAATGATTTATCTTGTCCACCTTACCTCTCTCTTCCATCCATCCTTCTCCACCCCCCTCCCTTTCTACCTTCGTTCCCCTTCCACCTCCACCCACCTAACACCCACCCACCATCTCCCCCACTCCCCTCCCTCCCACTCCCCTCCCTCCCACTCCCTTCCCTGCACCCACCCACCCCCTCCCCCACTCCCCTCCCCCACTCCCCTCCCCCCCCACCCACCCAACACCTCCCCCACCCCCTCCCCCCCTCAGATAGCTAGGGCCTTATGGTGGTTCTACATCTCGAAGCTGATCGATTTCTCAGACACTTTCTTCTTCATCGCGCGCAAGAAAAGCAATCAGGTGGAATAATTAAATTATAATTTATTTTTAATTATGTAGTAATTATTTAACGTTTTATAATTATTATAATATTTCAATTAATAATTGAGTGAAAATAAAAAAAAATCAGAATTCTTAAGCTAATAATTATTTATAATATTAATTAATTATGAAATAATATTTAATTTTTAGATATAAAAAAATAATATTTAATTGTTAGATATAAAAAAATAATATTTAATTGTTAGATATAAAAAAATAATATTTAATTGTTAGATATAAAAAAATAATATTTAATTGTTAGATATAAAAAAATAATATTTAATTGTTAGATATAAAAAAATAATGTTTAATTTTTAGATATTAATAAATAAATATCATACTAATTATAATTATGAACCCCATCCCAGGTTACCTTCCTCCACGTCTACCACCACGCCACCATGTTCCCACTGTGGTGGATAGGGGTCAAGTGGGTGCCCGGGGGCCAATGTTAGTCAATTCAATTAATTAGCAATTATAATTGATTGATTGATTATTATATTTTTCTCTAATTTTTATCTATGCAAAGTTTTTGTTTTCAATGTTAACAAAAATATTCAATTACATCCATTTATTTGTGTAAATAGGAATAAAAATGTATTTATTTTTTTAGATTAACTCCTCCCTTCACCAACCAACCCTCACCCACCCCCCCATCAACCCACAGCGGTGGTGGCAGCTCTGATCAACTCCCTGGTGCACATAGTCATGTACCTCTATTACTTCCTCGCCTCCCTCGGCCCCTCGCTTAGAAAGTTCCTGTGGTGGAAACGGTATTTGACCATCCTGCAATTGGTGGGTGGAGGGTTGAGTTTGGGGTGGGTGGAGGGTTGAGTTTGGGGTGGGTGGAGGGTTGAGTTTGGGGTGGGTGGAGGGTTGAGTTTGGGGTGGGTGGAAGGTTGAGTTTGGGGTGGGTGGAAGGTTGAGTTTGGGGTGGGTGGAGGGTTGAGTTTGGGGTGGGTGGAGGGTTGAGTTTGGGGTGGGTGGAGGGTTGAGTTTGGGGTGGGTGGAAGGTTGAGTTTGGTGTAGTAGGGTCATTCCTGGAGGGGTGATTGTGGGTGTGGGATTTGGTAGATGAAGGTGGAGGGATAAGTGGTGATGGTAGAGTGTTTAAAGGGATCACCCTTCCCTACTTCACTCCACCCTATCCTATCCCATTCCACCTTACCCACAACCCCTCCCCCCCACACCATCCCATCCCAGATCCAATTCGTGGTGGGCGTTGGTCACGCGGGCCGGTCCATCTACAGCGGTTGCGACTTCCCGCTCTGGATGCAGTGGGCGCTCATCTTCTACGGCTTGTCCATCTTCTGCCTCTTCATCAACTTCTACTTCAAGACGTATCTAGCCAGGGGTGGGTGCGGGAAGGATGGGGGTGGGGAGGATGGGGGGAAATGTGTTCTGGGTGATTGTGGTGGTTTGGGGGGGAAGAAAGAAAGAAGTGGTGGTGGGGTCAAGAAGGATGGTGGTGGTGGAGGGAAGGATGGTCGGGTTGGGGGTAATGGTGGGAGAGATGAACGAAAAGATGGGGTTAATGGAGGGTTGGAAAGAAATGGAGTGAAATATAGGGGTGATGGGAGGGTTAATGGTGGTGGTGGTGGTAATGGCAGGAAAGGTTTCAAGAGTGGATGGAAAGATGGTGGTGAGGGTTTTGGTTCTTTTAAAAAAGAAAATAATAATAATGGTAATGATAATGATAATAATGGTTACGGCCCATCTGCCCAGCGTAGGAAAAGAAAATATTATTAATGTGCTAAAAGTTTTGCAACAGAAAAACAAACATTTAAATGTCGTGTGTAAAAAAAATTATTGGAAAAAATATCGATTCATAAATCTTTGTATGTTGCTTTTTGTATTTGTGATTGTTTTTTTTCTCCATGATGATGATGATTATGATGTTGCTTTTTTTAGTATCGCTATCACAATTACATGTTCTTTAGTTTTTCAGTTTTTCTATCTTCTTTTTCTAGTCATTTTTCACTTTGTATTCACGACTATATTGATATTGATTTGATATTAAGTAACAAAGATTCTAAGTTTTCTAATTAATTGTTATAATTAAATTATCTTCAAATAATTAAAATTTAAATATAATTATCATGATATTATTTAAATAACGTATAAGAAATATGCAATCATGGACATTAGCTCAACATGTTTTCATTTTAGTCTTTAAATTTAGTCATCTTTGCCAATTCGTTACATTTCCAAACAAATGATCTCAGTTTGATTTATATAGAACTTTATTTGCTTCTATTCCCATGCCACTTATTTTAAAATTGGCCTGGAAGCCACTATTATAATGCTCGTTTTTATGATTATCCCTATTAATTTTTAATTCATTAAGATGTTATATATACTCCACTATATATACAACACTCCACTTTTCCACTTTTTTCTTTTAATATTTTTATTTGAAAAGTTCATTATTTAAATCTCCATTTCTGATGCATTTTTTGATTAGATTAAAAGTTATTGAATAGTTGAATTTTAATCGTTATATTATTCAAGTTCAAATATTTAGATTTATTATTAAAAATAAAAATATTTATTTTGAATTATTTACCGATGCCTCCAAGTTAAATAAATTTCATGTTTGAAATATTTCTTTTTTTAAATTCAGGTAAGCATCATCAACATTTTCTTTACAATCATTATCATCATATACATTAAAGTCATCATCATCAACACTTCATCATCAACACCATCATTATCATCATCATCACATCCTTTTTCATCACCATTTAATCTCGTCTTATCAGTTCCATCATCCCCCCTTCCTACATCATTATCACTATCATCGTCATCATCACCATTTCTTCATCATCATCATCATCCCAAAATTCGATGAAAAACAAAGAGTAGTAATACCAAAGATATAACAAACAGACGAATGAACGAATTGGAGGAAGGAAGATGAGAAAGATGGCGGGTCGGGAAAGGACAGAAACGTTTGTTGCTGTTGTGAAAAGGCGATTCGAAAAGTTATTTTTTACAGTTATTTAAAATTAATAACAAATATTGTTTATAATATTAGGATATATTGTATTTATAAAGTGATATTAAAACAATATTAAGCGTTTTTAATTCCATTTTTTGGCGCTAAGTTTTGAAATAATTATCGAAAAAGCCTAAAGTTTAAAAAATGTTTGTAATATCGAAGTTTTTGAAAGAAAAAATATTTCAAAGTGTAAAATGACATCAGTTAACTACTGTGCCTTTTCATTAAATTATAAAAAATATATATTTAATATTTATTAATATTAATACTAATTATTTATTTTTATTTATCTATATTTTTTCATATTAATGATTTTTTTTTCTTCAATGGCTTTTCAAGGTTGCATAGATTTCGCTTAATAGCGGAGCTGTTTGCCACATTAGAAAAAAGAAAAAAAACTCACTCTACGACTACTATCATCACTATCAGCTGAAAGTACGATATAAAAATAAATTCAAATATATATATAAAGTATAATAAAATGGAAAAATAAAAAAAAATATTAAAACTAGAAATAAGAAATAAATAATGAAAAAGACATTTAAAAACAATATACATTTATTAAAAATGAAAACAATTAATTTCAAGACATAAACTCTGAAATGTTAAAAAAATGTGTTTGTAATAATAAAATATAATGAATCTAACGTTTTTATGCACTGGCTACGGGTCCTGCGATAACTTTTACTCATTTGAGTGCTGGACCCACAGCCAGTGTCATTTAATTAAGATAGATGTCATTGAATTGAATGTTTGTGGCTTATTTGGCTTTAATCGACTGAACTAATTACTTGATTATTTATTTATAATTAATTATATTTTTTTAATTAAAATAAAACATAGTGGTTTAAAAATAGCGAACTTTAATATAATAATAATAATAACATTTATATTCAGTGCTTAAATCGATAAAATGTATTCATAAAAGAAATTAACATATAAAAATGTATAATAATAAGAATATTGATCATAAAAACCATAATAAATAATAATAATATTAACATTAATAATAAATATATATAATATAAACAACAATAATATTAAATATAAAAGCACATGACTCCACATTTAACGGCACTTTTCAACAACGATCAAGAAAAACGTGAACTGGATTTAATCAATTTGAAAAATAAAAGAAAATATTTTTTTTCTTTTTTCCAGTTTAAGTTTTTTTCATAATTTTCATCATTATGCCTTTAATTAGTTTTATTTTTACTTTTTCAAACTTTTCTTTTTCAAATATCTGGTCAATATCTTTCAACTTATATTTTTTCTTGGATAAAGCCTGGGTGGACTTTCATTATTATTACTACTATTATTTTCTATTCTAATATTATTTATATTTGTTTTGGGGGTGGAGTGGGGGGTTTGGTGGGGTGTATGAACGGTGGAAGAATATTTTTTTGGTGGTGGTAACTGGGGTGGTGGTGGATGTTGATGTTGTTGTTGGGGTGAGTGTTGTTTGGAAGAAATGTTGTATAAACGTTGTTGTTGTTGTTGTTGTTGTTGAAACCGTGGTGAGAATGGTTTTTGCTGCTGTTCAGAATCAAAGCAGCACGGCAAGGTGTTCATTGTATTATTATTATTATTATTATTATTATTATTATTATTCTTATTATTTTTTCCTTCAATAATATCGATTGAATCATCTTCAACTTTTACACCACCCCCACCAAGACCACCACCCCCACCAAGACCACCACCCTTTCCAAGAAAACTCTTTCTCATCAATTTCTCAGAAGTTGGCACGTAGTTTCTTTTCAAAGGGGTGGTCGCCATTGTGGTGTGACTAACATCCCCAAGATGGATGCATTTGTCACACGTCATCGTGCTAAAGTTTCTTTGGTTTTGTTGTGGTGTGGCGTTCCCGGTTTGTGATAACGTAATGTTACATTTTGGAAAGGTTGAAAGGTTGTTGTTGTTGTTTATGTTGTTGTTGTGGTTGTTGGGTAGGAGACGTGATTGGAAACAGTTGTCGCTTGTGCAGTTATTGTGGTTGTTATTGTTGTTCAAACACTTTTGTTTGCCTTTATCATTGATGGTTGTGCCACCACAAACAACCCTATCACACGCAACTACATCACAACAACCCCCACCACCGCTACCACCACCAACCACAACATCACAACAACCACCACTACAACCAACAACATCACAACAAGCACCACCACTATTACCACCACCAACCACAACATCACAACAACCACCACCAACCACAACATCACAACATCCTTTCGCACCACCCACGACACATGCGTTGCCAACCACATGACCACAACTGTGAGACTTTTCCAATGTTGTGGCTGCAGCTGCTGCAACAACATTTTCATCTCGACAGAAAAACGCCGTTTTTTCATTAATCAGAAAGGTTAATTGGTTGTTGGTCTGATCGCTGATTGGTTGGGTGGTCAAGAGGGAGTTGTTCGTGATTGGTTGGTTGTTCAGGGGGTTGTTTGTGATTGGCTGACGTTTTTTTGACGCAGATTTCCACATGTATTCGTAATCTTTCCCGTTTTTGTTTTTGTTTTTGTTGATGTTATTGTTTTTGTTTTTGTTATGAATTGGACTGGGGGTGATGAGTTTATCTTCGTGGAAAACAGCAGAGCGTCTGCATCTTTCTTTCTTCCTGTTAAGAAGTGAATATTCATTTGTTTAAATATTTATATTTATCAGAGTAATATTATTATTATTTTTTTTATTATTCAAAGAAATATTTTTTTCCTAAATACTACTATTATTATTAGTTAGAAGATTTTAGTTTTATTAGAAATTAATTTAACTTTTTTCAAATATGATTTTTATTTACTATAATTTTTATGTACTTTTTTTTATTACTATTTAATTTTTAAATATTCATAAAAAAACCTTTGAATGAACTGCATTCCGATGATCATTATCATCACTCCCACGAATACTGAAAGTACAATCACTAGCAAAACACCTGCCCCTGATAAGGAAGAGAATGATGGTGATGATGATGATGATGAAGATGAAGATGATGATGATGAAGATGATGATGATGAAGATGATGATGATGAAGATGATGATGATGATGATGATGATGAAGGTGATGATGATGATGATGATGACTTTACAACTACAAACCAAATCCGAAGATTTTCATGCTTTGCATCACGACTGCAAAACAAAAAAACATCTTAAATTTTATTTTTTATTATTTATTTTTTAAAAATAGTTATGGTTTTAAATATTTAAGAGCAGGTATGAATATTCAAGCTCTTAATCGATTTCATTTTTAATATTATTTTTACAAATCTCATTAAAAACTCATTAATTGCCAAATCCATCTTTTTTCAGTAAACTCTTTGTGTCTATCCTACCCCCTCTCTCCACACTTCACCCTCGACCACCACCCACACACCTGTATTGCAGTCTCTCCACTCTCCCACCCATGCCCCCTCCTCACACGTCACCCACCACTCCTCCACCCCCTCCAAACACCCCACCACCATCGATGACTCATTCACCCTCTTGAACCAAACTTTTTCCGCTACCAAAGACTTCGAATATTCCTGAGAACCGGAAGTTGATGTTGTGCTGTTCAGTTGGTTCGGGCATCCTTCAGCTATTGAGTATTTTTGGTAATTATTCAGCATTATTATAAATAATTTATTAATTTATTTAAGATTTTATTTTTATTAAATTTTAGTTTTTCATGAATAAAAGCAATTTAATGTGAAGATTGTCAGTGGAGCAAGGAAAAGATTGAGAAAAGGAGTAATAATGGCAGGTTTCATTGAGGATTTGCAGCAATAAAAACGATTTGAACGAATCAAAACAACTTTATCGCGATAAGAATTCGATTTTTCGAGAATGCATACACACACATACACACACACACACACACACACACTCACACACACACACACATATACACACACACACACATATACACACACACACATATATACACACACACATACACACACACACACAGAAGTGTATTCATCGAAGTCGTTGTCAATGGAGTTGTACAAAAACATTCACAGATCAATGCGTGCACTCATCCACTTGTTCCTTTGTGAACTTTTCTCTCCATCCTCTCGCATACATTCATTTAGTTTCCATCCATTTATTCATTCATTTATTCATTTATTTATTTATCTACCCATCCCCCCCCCATCTATCCCTCCCTTCCCCAATCATCCACCTACCTACCCAAAAAAGCCACTTACTCACCCACCCACCTACCCTTCTATCCACCCACCCACCCACCCACCACCCATCCACCCACCCACCACCCATCCACCCACCACCAATCCACCCACCCACCCATCCACCCACCCACCCACCCATCCACCCACCCATCCACCCATCCACCCACCCACCCACCCACCTTGCACAGATACCATATAGTTATTTTCATCAGACACCTCTTTCAGCATCACCAATCGGATGGAGGGGGTGGAGCTCAGGTGGCTTGGGGTGGGGGTGGAGGGATAAGTCCCATTCCCGCATATGTAATGAGGTGATGATGATGATGATGGCGATGATGGTGGCGATGATGATGATGGTTGTGATGATGACGATTCTATGATACTTAAATATTTATCACAGTAGAGGTCACTGGAGGCTTGGGATGTGGCAGGGATGAGGGATTGCTTCAAAGCGTTTGTGGAAAAATCCAACAGTGTGGATTTAATAAATTGCCCGTTTTGCGCTATAAAAATCCACGGGTGTTTAGTTGAACCGCATTTGTTATTGTTTTCTTGTTGTTGTTGCGGAAGGCTGTAGAGATGTTGTTGTTGTTGTTGTTTTGGTAGATGTTGTTGTTGGTGTTGATGTTGTCGTTGTTGTTGTATTTGTTGTAGTTGATCGGATTTTAGTGGCGATATATATATCTTTTGTGTGTTGTTGCTTGGGATGTGGATGATGCAATTGTTGTTGTTGTTGTTGTGGAGGTTGTTGTTACTTGAATCGGTAATTGTTGGTTCCATTTCCATTGAGACAACTTGAAAAAGAAAAATATAATTTTATTCATTTATTTTTAGAATATAGTTATTAACAATAATAAAACAAACTTTTATTTACTCTAGTTTCTAGGAATTTTTTCTCACGTTTTCAAAAATTCTTTTAAAAAGTCGCCTATTCAGTCAATAAAGGTGGAAATACTTTTTGAATATTTACCTGTCACCATCCAGGTATTCGTGCTTATGATAATAATGTTTAAATAAAAAAAATAATAATCAAATAAAAAGGAAAGATGATAAAAATACTTAATATAAAGTAATTAAAAAAAAAAAAAAAAGTAATTATAAAAGTTTTGCACCTGGCAGTGAGTACACAAAAAGTGTAAATCTGACAAATTAATTAGATTTTTTAATACTAAAAGAGAATAAAAATCGATAATTTATTTTAAATCTAATATTCATCCATTTCCCCATCCATTAATTCATCCATTTATCCATCTATTCATCCATCTCTCTATCCATCTATGCATTTCCAGACCCACTCGATAATGCATTATTCTCCCCCAACAACGTCCCATCCCATGCAGCCCCTTCTATCCCATTCCATCCCATCCATAACCCTTCCACGTTCCAATATTATCCCTCTCCTCTCATCCATCACGTCCATCGCTTCCCTTCAATCTCATCATCTCTTTCCCCAATCTCATCCAATCCACCACCCCACCCCCATCTCATTCAACATTCCATCCTATCCCATCCCATCTCATTCACTATCCATCCCATACCATTTCATCCCATTCTTTCTCCCATCCAATCCACCCATCTCATTCACCATCCATCCAATCCACCCATCCAATCCACCCATCCAATCCACCCATTCACCATCCCATCCCATCCCATCCAATCCACCCATCCTTTCCATCCCACTCCCACACCAACAACCTGGCACGCACTCGAACTCGACTTCGAGATAATTCTTAAGTTCGTAGTCGCAAGGCTGGTTCGTCTGCAGCGCCTCATCATTCACCCGCAGGAAACAGTAGCTGACGCCAGAACACTTGCGGTGCAGGGCTGACGTCACGTTGGCATAGCAACCCACGAAGCCCATCTCCTTCTTGACGCATCTTCCGATCTTCATCCTGCCGTACAAGGCGTGTTTGATTAGGATGACGTGTTGTTGGGGGAGATGTTGTTGTTGTTGTTTTGGTTGTTGTTGTTGTTGGGGTTGTTGTTGGTAGTTGTCAAAGAGAGGAAGGGTTGAGTAGTGAAGGTGGGATTGTTGAGAGTTCTGTTGATGTTGATCGTTGTATTGTAGGTTGAGTTGTTGTAGTTGTTGGTGTTGTTGTTGTTGTTGTAGTTGTAGTTGTTGTAGTTGTGGTTGTTGA